>VMBQ01001583.1:25563-89081 GCA_007657795.1 Dreissena rostriformis
TATATATATATATATCAATGAGGAGAAGTGCAAAGCACAATCACCATAACCCTACACTGTCTTGAATAAAAGTTATTGATTCATTAAATTGATGTTATCTTCATTTTGTTGTCTGCTGCAAACAATCTACGGTAAAAATAAGTGAGATAAGGCAAATCCTTAAAAAATCACTTATTTTTCTTATTTCTTTAACCAGATTAAACGCGTATGGTTGCATAGCAACCGGTCAGGAGCAGGGCATGATTGAAGTTGTGCGTCAAGCCATGACACTGGCAGCTATCCAGCAGAAGAAGGGCGCCTTTGACAAGCGCAGTCTCTACGAGTGGCTGGCAGAGAAAAACAAAGGACAAGGACAGTAAGGAATATGTTGTGATCAAATTGAAACTCAAAACAGCCTATCAGCATGCAGTGTCTATGTACTAACAAGGGATGTTGGCAATTGAGAAATGAGCATGACACTGATATGCCTGATAAACATAACTTTATATTTCGCAGATCCTAGGCAGATTTTAACAGAACTTCACAGGAATGACAGGGTTCATACAGACCTTGAAAAGTGCTTGAAAATCAAGGTTTACCTTGAAAAGTGCTTAAAAACAATCTGGAGTGCTTAAAAGTGCTTATTTTCAATCATTGCCTTGATAAGTGCTTAGAAAGTGCTTGAATTTGGCTAGAAAAGTGCTTGAAAATGAAATTATCACAATTAAAAGTGTTGAAACCATATTCAATCTTTCCAAGCTTTCAGCTAATTTCACGTCATATCGATCCGATGATATTGATTGCTCCTCCTATCTGAGGAGATACCCACTGTTAGTTTATAGTCTTTCTGGTACGGGTTTTGACGGGAATTATGCAGCTGATGCTTCATAATTAAATAAGCACAACTATGTTTAATGACATTGAGTTGTTATGTATGTTCAAATACATCTTTGAAAGCATTGTCATAAAAAGTACTTAAAGACATTTCAAAGTTGCAAATAGGAAAAGTGCTTGAATTTAACTTTTTTTACCTTAAAAAGTGCTTAAAAAGTGCTTGAATTCCATTTGGAAATGTTTGTATGAACCCTGAATGATCCTTAGGTGACTCTCTTTTAAAGTTCTTCAAGTCGTTCTGGTCTGTTGCAAATGAAGGTTACTAGAGCAAAAAAAAAACAAAAAAAAAACAAGAACTTCAAAATCTGCTTCTGTAAAACAAATTGATCAGGGGTTTAATATTTGTTGTTTAACATATTCTAATGGTCCTATACTAAGTTTGTTCAAATCATGCCCCTTTTGTCAAAACTGGCCCAGCCCTTAGGGTTACTTGTTTTCCTTAAATGTGTACAAATGTTAAGTGAAATCTCCTATAAAACTGCCAGGCTGATAAGTTTGGTATTTGATATTCTGTGTGTTCCATCATGTTCATATTTGTTTGTTTTTATTTTCAAATTAAACAGAAGTCAATGGCTGAAAGTTACACAATATTGTATTTATTGCAGTATGTTAACATTTGTTTGTATTTATTTTCAAAATAAACCAGAGAAAATGGCTGAAACTTATTTGATATTTTATTTATTCCATCATTTTCACATTTGTTTGTATTTATTTTCCAAGTAAACAAAAGAAAATGGCTGAAAGATACACAATATCTTATTTTTATAACATTATGTTAACATTAGTTGGTGTTTATTTTCGAAAAATAAACAAAAGAAAATGGCTGAAAAATTACAACACCATATGAAATGATTATTTACCCCAGTACATGTCCTGTTTGTAGGCTGGACATGGCGATAGAAGAGTTCATGTTGTCATGTGCAGGTTACACGGTGGCCACATATGTGCTGGGTATAGGGGACAGACACAACGACAATATCATGCTGAAGGAGACAGGACAGGTACAGTGGGCGGCCATTTTACTTAGTTTAGTTTTAGTTAAGTTTAAACCCATTCATTTCAGCTCGATCGCATTTTAAGTACTTACTACATATTTGAAATGCTCTCAAGACCGTTTCCTGGGCCTAGAACCAGTATTTGGTGTCTTTGGAGCAAATCTTAAGAACTCACCCACAGTGGGGATCGAACCCGTGACCTCCTGGTCGCTATGGGGACACCATATCCATTACATCACGGCCATTTCACTTCATCTGAGCTTTTTAAATTGATTCATTTCACAATCACTGGCATGTTATTTTGTCTCGATTATCAATAATTCAAACTATAGAATTTTCTACCAAGCTTAATTGATCTCTCAGTATCATTATTACATTTATCAGCAGCATTTCATTCTTTTGGAAATCTAAATAACCTGCGAATATCTATTTAGAATTAAAGAGTTTATGTTACTACTAAACTGCGCTCAATTAAAAGCCACAAATTACTACCAGAATGATAACTGTTGAGTGTAAAACAGGTTTTTCAGGTTATGGTTCAAGGGCATTAAAATGCATGCGTAAGATTTTTGAAGTCGTAAAACTCCATGTTTGGAAAATCAGTGTAATAGTGAAGTCTGGGTTATATTTTGAGTCACCAGTATTAAATTTGAACAAAAATGAAAGAATTAACATTGTTTTTCGCCAGACAGACATAACTTGGGGAAATTTTGCGACAACCACAGTTTTTCGTAAATTATTTGTTGACCCTCGTTACATTTATTTTGATTTATATTTGATGTTTGGTAACTGTGTGATCTTTTGTTCATGTGAATTGTGTTTTAGAAGCATTATTTGAAAATTTATTTTCTAAGCTGAAAAATGTTATTGATGTACATTTATCCGTATTGAATTTTGAATAACCAATCATGAATAGATCTACGCTAAAAATGATGTTGCAAAGTAAACTTATGTCACGTCACAAAAGAACTTCCTGAATTTTAACGAAAAAATATTTCGCTAGTTTAAAGGAATGTGATAAAAAGGATCTGACAATCGTTGTAATTTCATTCCGTAATCTATTCAACTTGTCCAGGAAATCCCCCTTAAGGCTGCCCTACTGATTAAATTATTGAGCTCATTTAACAAAATAAGAGATGAAATGACAATTTGTGTCAGATCCTATATATAAATGCCTTACATTTCTCTATTTGATACCGTAGTTTCACACTCAGCTCTTCATAATTACGTGCAAACTTAGATAATGACCGTATCGCTTTCTGCCTCGTGTAGGATGATATTGCTGCAATTTCCCTGGTCTTTTTTCAGCTGTTCCATATTGACTTTGGTCATTTCCTTGGCAACTTTAAGTCGAAGTGGGGATATAAACGTGAGAAGGTAGCTGTGGTTCTCACATCGCACTTCGAGTTCATCATCACCAAAGGCGACACAGACCGGGACAACTACAAGAGGTTTGTAGTTGGGGCTTGCAAGAGAGGCTTTACTGTCAATGAATGGGACATAGGCTCGATTTACGCTTTACTGTTTATAGTATATGCTTCCATAATGATGTTTTGTAATAGCGAATTCGAATTCATATTTCAAATTAGAGTTATTTGGTTAGAATTTTTCATTTGTTCAACAAATTTAATTCAAGGTTTGCTTACAAACAACAAAATCTTCATAAAGTTAATCATGTTAACATATGACAGTTCCTTAAAGAAGTTGATACGCTCAAATAAGCATAAATATGTTCCCGGAAATTAATACATTCACATTTCAACACTGGTTGTGTTCCTCATGACCAGGTTCAAGGACATCTGTATCCGTGCGTACCAGATGCTGCGCCGGCGTGGCCAGCTGATGATCCGTCTGTTCATGATGATGCTGACGTCGGGGATCCCACAACTGACCTGCATCAGCGACCTCGACTACATCAAGAAGGAAACGCTTGTCTTACATCTCTCCGAGGAAGAGGCCATGAAACACTTTGATAACAAGATGAACGAGTCAATGAAGTCTCTGTCGACAAAGATCAATTGGGCCATACACAACTTTGCACACAAATAGTGGGTAACGAATATTACCTGTCTTGTGTACATGATTGGATGGTGATAATGATTTAAAGAATCTACATCGAAATCTATTGCTTCATAAGTCAAATGTGACAAAACAAAATGAAGCACATCAACACAGTCCGAAATTGTGTCTTCAAAACGGACAGTGACATATCTCTCTAAGAAAGTCAGTTGGGCCCTCCACAACTAAGCATATTCCAAAATGACCTCTTGGAAACATACACATGGACAGTGACAACTGTCTTTCTACCAAGGTCAACTGGACCCTACTCAATTTTGCACATTCCAAATAAATAGGATTTTTAAAATGTTTTTTTTTTTGTATTTTTTTATTATTGAGCTTTCATCCGTTAAGCTGTATGATATTATTTCTAGTATTTAATCCAAATGCTAAAACTTCTTACATTCCTTGTCATTATTTTAATTTTATAGTGTAAAAGCCTGTGGGAAATCATGGGTATGTGCATATCTTAGGTATGTATTTACAAACGCGTGAACATTAAACATTAAATAGAATACATCATACATTAAATGATATACTTAAAATGACATCCATAGGTCAACTTAAAACTGAAAGTTATCTGTTTATAATTTGCAAATCAAAACCGATAACATGATCATTTGTCTTGCATGTGTTTGAAAATGCCCTGCACATTGCAATTAGAATTGTGCAGTATGATTTTATTACACAGTAGCAAATAGTCTTCCATGAAGTGCTAACTGGCATGTTCTAGCACCTGTATGCTTGACATATACATTTATCACATGCTATACCTTGTTTTCAATGTCATACAGACATTACGTATTTTTTTATGTTACACATGTGTAATACAACATTTTTAAGCGTTTTCATTGGCTACAGAATCAATAACTAACCAATCTCATGGCTTTATTTTGGTGAAATGACGTCGTCAACATGAAATGACGTCACAATAGTAAACAACTTTTAGATCTATCAGCATTTGTTTGGTCAATTAAGATGTATTTTATTTAGTTTGAAAGCATGTGATAAAAAAGATCTGACACTCGTTGTCGTATCATTCCATATTTTATAAAACTCGTCCAGGAATTTTGTAAGTAAGCTCGCCAAAGGCTCGCTTACTAACAAAATTCCAGAACTCGTTTAATAAAATATGGTATGATATGACAACTCATGACAGAGCCTATATATATCATCTATTGGCTTTTCATATTATTAACCATATGGTCAATTTAGGCTATCTGTAATTAACAGTTTCCGAACATACTAGTATATGGTATCAACGGATGCTGTATGTGCCTTACTTGTGATTGTTGTTTGGGATTAGTGCTTAATATTCCGTGAATAGACATTTGTCATAGCATATATACGTGTAATAATGTCTGTTTACACGTTTTAATTATTACATTTTATTTGTTTTGTTAGATTTTAAGGAATTTCAATGTTTTAAAACGAGTTCATAATGTTAAGACAAAAACGATGCTATTATCGAGTGTTTTTCAGCCTATTTGATGGTTAATAGCCATACATCAGAAAATCAAAAAAAGTGTTTTACTGGCCAATAAACCAAGTGTTTCAAACCTTATTGCTAGGATCTTGTTTGTTTTTTAACTTGTTAGTAGAACTCGCTGAATTATTCTTGAGCTTCAGAATCAAAACCACTTTTGGTGTTGATTATTGGGTATTTTAAACAAATGATAATTTAGTTTGCTTAAACTAAAGAAAAATCCGCAGGTGTTGTGTTAGAATCAATGATCAGTAACATAATACCAATACCTGGATGCTCTACTGTGTCCTTAGTGAATGAACATGGTATCAGAAATGTGGCTTTTTATTTGTTTCCCTTAAACAAAATAGTTTTTTAAATAATATTTAAATTTAATACTCGAGCCCAAACAAATAAAAAGTTCTTTCAATGTTATTCATGACACAATGTTCCTTGTTTATATGTACATGTTTATGTGTGTGTTGTACTACATCTGGGTGTCATAATTTGGAATCAGTTATTTAATGCAATAAAGCCTCTTGTGTTTATTTATGTATTTGCAGCAAACCAAAGTATATGCTTTGTCAAAATGCATTATACATAGAACGTGTTCTGTTGTTTTAACAAATTACCCGGTAAGCCTCTTTAGTTAACGTACATGTATTGTTTCTTTTGTGCCATGTACAAATAATATATTAGCTACTGAATATATAATTTATGATAAGGGTAATCGTTCACTTCAATGCTAGGAAGTCATTGTCTCTAGTCAACAGATAAAACCCGGTTTCTGCATTTAACAAAATGTTAAAAATCATGTCCTTGAAAATGGATCATCATGTTCATATTAAATAAATTTGACTAAAATATCAACATGTTTTAATATTTGTTAAAAAATTGTTGTGTTAATGTGACCCTTGTTTTTAGCTCACAAGTTCATGGCGAGCTTTCGTGATCGCCTTTTGTCTGTCCTTTGTCATGTGTCATTTATCATCAACATTTGCCTTGTGAATAGAGAGGACCCATTTTTTGCCAATCTTAAAGAAACTTGATAAGAACATTTGTCTCAATTATATTCTGGTGCAGTTTGAAACTGGATCAATTATGGATAAAAAAACGAGGTCACCAGGTAAAATTAAAGGAAATTCTTCTGAACACTCTAAAAGCAACATTTATTTCCCAGTCCTTAAAAAATTTGTCAAAACATTTGTCCTAATGATATCACAGCTGAGTTAAAAAATGGGTCACATGGGATAACAAACTAGGTCACTAGGTCATATTAAAGAAAAAGCGCGTGAACACTTTATATCTACATGTATTGCCCAATCCTCATGAAACTTGGTATGAACATATGTCCAAATGATACTGCCCAGAACTGCTTAGTAATTTCGGGTCTCAGGTGAGCGTCAAGGGCCTTTGGCCATCTTGTTGTATTATTCGCCAAAGCCGCCTGTATATTGCCAGTGATCTGCCATAACCCTTTTTCTTGCCTTTATAATTCCATGATGATGTTAAAAGTACTTAAAACCACTAATTTTTGTTTAGGTCTAAGTCACTTTTCAAACTAGGTACAAGTTCTCCAACTAGAGTGTCTATATAAGTATTACTCCTCTTGCAAGGATGTAGAGGGGGGAGGGGGGGGGGTACTTGACATCTGTCTGTTTGTCTGAAGACACAAACTTGTGTTACAATGTACTAAACTTATCACCGTGCAACATTTAAACTTGTTTGCATCTTTGCTTATGATATGCATGTGCAATTGTAATTGTCCTCCATTACAAATTTCTATCGTTATGCCCCTTTTTCAACGTGAAATTTATGTTGAGGGGTGGGTACATAACTTCTCAGGCCTTAGTAGTTGCAGTTGATGTACATTTTAGCATATAATTTATTTCGTTCATGCTTGTAATACATCTGTTGCAGAGTACTTGTCTATGTGAAATACATGTTTGTAAATCTTGATCAATATTCTGAATAATATGAAATCTCGTTATTTAAAGTTCTTTTTTTATATCACATTGATCAATACTTACTGTGTATTTGCCATTGCCAGTTACAGTTTTAGTATTTAACAATAAATTATATATTGTTGTTTAATTATAGTGTGATATATGATGTGTTTATCCATTACTAATTCATAATCTGATCATGTATTGTGCAATGAATTTCAATGTTAAACATTGTAACTGTTCATTTTATCGTGTTTGCACTGGAACTGAGCAAACGAATGTTGTTGTTCGCGCGACTGTTCAACGAATAGTCCAATCTAGACTACTCACCCAAGTGTTGGCCTCATACTCAACATAACCCTATGGTGAGGGTTAACATGCACCATCTTCGTTTCACTGTATCTGCTATGGGTATTCAATTGTTACTAAAACTAGACAACTGGTTTCCGCTGAATACCTTGAATTTTGATTGAAGAATCGTGCTGGAATTTGGTGCATAGGTAGCTTAAATGCAGACCTTGCTTTCAAAATTAATTAAATTCAACTAAATAAATTGGTAAAAAGTTGAAAATCTATTTTGGTGGCATGGTCAAAGTTCCTGTTTTAATTTATGAATTTTCAGTCTTAAGTTAAGATATACTATTCATCTATTACAGATATTCCACATCAAATATGTGTTTGCGGTCATTATAAAGGGTGAGTGACAGAAACCGTACATTATACTATCAAATCAGAAGAATAGTTTTGTAGCAGCTCTTGTTTTATTTTTTTGTTACATTCAACTTAGGACACAAATGCTAAACTGCTCTGAAACAATCATTACATGTGATATTTTTAACTGGAGTGCGTTATTTATGAAATTTCATGTACTGTAAAATAAAATATGTTTGAACTCGTAAGTGAAACGAACAGATGCACTTTTCAACACATACACTTACAAATATGTGTCAGATAGCACTAAATTTTGAGTTCCATTATTCTCACAGAATCCATTTTTCAAATATGTCTAATCAACCTTTTCTTTTCTGCTGCTTGTTTCTTTGCGTTGAAAGCCATGAGTTGTCCCCACGATATGTTCACTCAGGTATTCAGGTGTCTGTCTGTTAACCCTTTAAGCGCTGGAACCGGATTATGAAGGCCTTTGCAAACAGTATGGATCCAGATGAGACGCCACAGAACGTGGCGTCTCATCAGGATCCAAACTGTTTGCTATTCTGATAGTATTCTTTGAAAAAAAATCGAAGAAAATGCTAATTTTATAAATTTAGCAGACAACATTTTAGCAGACGACAAATTTCCCAGCATGCAAAGGGTTAATGAGTGTAATGTGGTGCTTCATGGTAGATCTATGCCATGCGTTCACCTCAAAGCAGAGTATGTGCATTTCATTTAGTATTACAATATTGCATCATTATTGCTGTTGTAAATCTGCTTTTCTTTTGCTGTAACATACAGTAAGCTTGACTTTTATAACAAAGCATATTTTATTGCATACCAAATGCCGCATTATGTTTTATTTTATTTGTCAGTGTAGTATATCTCCTGTTATATATGTTTTTCTAACTTCTGTTTGTTCAATGCTTTCAATAACAGATATAAACAATTCTCAAGTTCATGTTCAATAAATTCATAATTTTTGGAAATTTCTGCTTTCTATATAAACTAGTATATTTTTGCGTATGTAACATAAAGTTTGCATACATAATCATGCATTTTGTTTATTTTATCAGAATGTTTCTGTACATAATGATATGTATAAATACTAGTTAGCACTTATATGTGAAATATAGGAACTGTTATCATTCTAAAATGACGTGAGGTAAAACATACATTCCAATCTTAATTATCATGTTCAAATGCATTTTTGTATTTTTTTTTTTACCCTGACATGTGTTGTTGAAAAAATAGAAAACAGTGACATGAGGTTTATTGTACCTTACTTCATGAAAGCTAATAATCAAGTGGATAATATGATCCAAATCTTATGCATATGCGACCAGCAATGCTCCAGGCCAGCCGGACAATATGATAAGTGTGGTTAGGAGGTACCCTGTACGCTAATGAGACCATGAAACATACTTGTAGTTGGTTACCAGCTAACTTTTTATGTCCCCGAAGGTGGGCATATAGTGATCGCACTGTCCTTCTGTCTGTCTGTCTGTCCGTCCGTCTGAAATTCCGTCACACTTTGCGTTTAGGTTTCGAAAAATGTGAATTTGTTTTTGCAATATTGATCATAGCAACTTTATATTTGGCATGCATGTGTATCTCATGGAGCTGCACATTTTGAGTGGTGAAAGGTCAAGGTCAACCTTCAAGGTCAAAGGTAAAAAAAACAAAGCGGCGCAGTAGGAGGCATCGTGTTTCTGACAAATACTTCTCTTTATTTTTTCATGACACTTCCAGGCACCTTACTTAATTTAATATCCAACAAAGTTAAAAAAAATCCGACCCACTGTGTTAGTATGTATATGACACTCATGAACAACAAGACAAGATATTCTGTTTATATCTCATGTAATTGTATAGTAAGGTTTGCAACTCACAGTGAAGATCTCTATTCATCAGAAGTGATCATGATTATGGTACCCAATCTTTACTTGTTCTGGTATGTGTGTATAATTTACACGTAGCTACTGCTTTATATTGGCTTTGAACATACTTTTAGAATGCATTTTTGACAGTGTGCCAATTCAATGTGTATTTCATGAATTCATCATTTTCAACCACTGCTATTTTTAAACGGACCAAAGTACTACATGTAACATCTTGTTATTCAGATTTGTTACAGGTATATAACTATGCTTACATGCTTCGTGATTTGTTTTAGTTCACTTTAGCACAAAGTAGTGAGCTTTTGTGATCAGCCTTTGTCCGGGTTGTGTTTTCTTTATTTGACAACTGCTAACACCACAAAGCCAATTTTGATTAAACTTTACAGGAATCCTAATTCGGTGGTCCTCTACAAAGTTTGTATAAATTGTTTTGCTTTGTTGCATAGTTACGTCATTAGAGCGAAACATAGATTCAGTGAGCAAAAGCATCAGTTACATCTGACGTACATGTTTGATTATTTGCAGATTTAACAAATATGATGCTGAGTTGCTGATATATTAAGTAGATCAATTAGTATCTATACGCTAGTAAGCAAATGCACGTACATGTATATTTGATTGAAGTAATTATAGATCTGATAACTTTGCAAACAAGGGAGGTAATCAATAACATATTTCAATGTTAATAGACCATACAGAAGCTTGGTCAAATTGATTCAGGTGAGCGATATGGGGCCAACTTGGTCCTTTTGTCTGTTGTTTGGTTTGTTAAGTTAAGTCTATTGAATATTTAATTTCTTATGTATTGATGTTACAACTGTGTTGTCTGTACTGTAAATGTGTTAATGAATATCAAAATTTCGTAATAAAACCACTTTGTTACTTGTGTTGGGGCTTGTAATGATTACCGTAGCGCGGTAAGTGTAACTGTAGCTGACCCATGTACCATGTACCGTGTATCTTATACTGAACACCAGTCACAGACTGTTTCCAAGTAAAAAGTCTTAGTTTATATTTAGTACATATCGGTATTAATAATGAACTTAACATGTGATGTCGGCCTGGAACAGTTGCCAGATTATTCTGTGAATACAGGCCCTCGTCAGTCGACTCGTATCCGAAAGACCATCTAGGGAATTCCACGTACAATTTGTCAAAGGTTTACCATAAAGCCAAATGTGTAAGTGCTCTTTTGCATATTGAAATGTAAATATTATTTATTGTTAATTAAATAATATTTATTGAAAAAAAAACTGTTTGATGAAATATATTTCATTGGGTCTTGTTTCTCTTAAAACGTCCCAAACGCATTTCTCATGGGCTTCTATTGTGCAAACATTTAACTCTAAGTTACTGGAGGTCACGCGTTATTGTTTACCTGGCAAGCTTTCAAAAGATCGCCTCGTGCTTTGTCGCTAGTCTGCCACGTGCGCGCGTGACAGGTCTTGTTAGATCAATGTTTAAGAAAAATTATCCGTATTTCTTGAACGATTTAAATTATGGCGGCTGTAATAAAGCGTTATTAGTCGCAGGCGGATCGAGTTTAGATAAGGATTAAGTATGATGGGACCAGTATAATTATAACCACATTTCTATTTTATTAACGAGCATGCGCGTCTGACGTGACACGGGACCAGCATATGGTGTGCATGTAGAAAAGAACAAGACTGTTAAACACAAAAACGAGGTTTTTCTTATTTCATTCATGTACCGGTAACCATGACTGTGTGGCTTCATGGCGTATAACAACACTCGTGTAACCAGAGACCAACGAATGAAAATATATTTTTTCGTTCATGAAATTCGCTGATTATCCAATTCTATAAAGGAAAAAGTATCGTAAAACTGACCATAAGCAATTTAAAAAAAAACGAACCAAAGTAGCACGTGGTTCTCGTTTCAAGTATTCACATATTTGTCATATCATAACGATTGAAATCCTTTTCGCGTTCTCATTGTGTATGCGCTAAAACCCACATGTCGATGTCGTGTATATGCTGGCTTTTTTTAAAGTTCATTTGCATCAGATCCAAATCGATGTTTATTGACCGATGAAAAGATAAACCGAACATTCTTCCTTAATTGGTTGTATTGCAAACTGCTTCTAGTGGACAAGTTTATTTGTACAAAATAATGTACGTCCAACTGTGTGCTTATATCTTAAATAAATTTTGATTTGTACTTTGAAATTCACTTTGAACATTTGATTTTAATCAGTCGCAAATGCACGAAATTGCTACCTGAAGAAGACCGCACATAAACTAGCTGCACCACTCCACTTCAATCATTAACGTACGGTACACGGTGTTGTGGTAGACCTTAACGTTGTTATTTACGACCAGAACGCGCGAAGACGGGAGACCGCGCTAGTGTAATTACCGTTCCATGCCACAGGTAATCCATTTAAGGTAATTGAAGCACCTTGGATGTCTCCGCACGGGGAATTGATATGGGATGTGTCGCTCGTTCATGCCTGGAAGTGACAGACGCGGTCCAGTGAATGTTTAACGCACAGGTACCTGGAACATAAGCTCGGTCAAACTTCTGCGTAAAATGTTCACAAATTGGAGGTATTAACCGTTTTTCAAATGTAATGTAAGTGCAGAGTTCACAAATCAAGACATAGAAAATGTTTGACACTTAATGAAATAACTCTACTGATATACGTGTTTCTAACCTGTAAATACCGTTTCGGGAGAGCATAATCATCGGTAGAAAAAAAAACGTGTTTGTTTTATTATACGATGGTAAAACTTGAAGTGTTTTTGTGGTTTTTGTTAACACTATTTACAACATTTACATAACATTAATACGAAATAAGTAGAGATTGTTGCAGAGGTTCGCTGTTCGAACCTGGTGGGGGCAATTGTTTTCTGTTATCCTTGTCTGTACTGAAAGATGACTTTAGTTTCCGCTAGTATCGATTATGGAATTGCCAACAGTTTACAGACTACTTTTATGGCGTTCTTAAATTGACACATATCGATTTTATAACTTTTGCTCAATAAAACCGTGTAATTATACGATGCGGTCATTTTTTGAAGAAAGAAAACAAAAGTTACAACATAAATGAGACGCGCTCTGTGAAAAGGGGGTTTAATGCAAGTGCGTAAAATGTCGTCCCAGATTAGCCTGTGTTGTTCGCACAGGCTAATCAGGGACGACACTTTCCGCTTTTATGGAATTTTCGCTTAAAGAAAGTCTCTTTTTANATGGATCATCATGTTCATATTAAATAAATTTGACTTAAATATCAACATGTTTTAATATTTGCTAAAAATATTGTGTTAATGTGACCCTTGTTTTTAGCTCACAAGCTCATGGCGAGCTTGTGTGATCGCCTTTTGTTGCAGACTAGCACTATTATTTCAAAATAGCAGAATGATGATGAGAAAATAACAGTGTTCCGGGACTGGGAAGGTCGACCACCCATATGTTTTAATTGCCATGCCACATCTTAAACTTAACAATTCATTGAGGTTTCGACACTCCGAATATGGTGATGGCATTTCCGGGACTCCAAATTTGGTAAAAGATATATTTAGACCGATATTTTCATTGGTTGGCCATTATGAATATTAATTAATTTATGTACATTTTTTGCTGAACGTTCTTTAAGAAATCGCCCAAAGCAGCAGTTTTGAAAAGGCTCTGAAACAAGTGGTCGTATTGTTTGACTTGTGTACGTTTTAGGGGAAATTTGGCATTGTTCAGTAAGGTTTATCTGTATTTGTGTGTGTATGTTTTGTTTTCAGTATTGTATTGAGCTTATTTTATAAATTAGTCACAATGTACCTTTTTGTGGATTATTGGTCATTTTTTGAAGTCTTCTAGAAGTGTATTTATATTTATAATTAAACCTTATTGTTTATGAATGGAAGTTAAGCTTATTTACAGAATGCGTAATTGATATTAATTGTTAATTTACATGTGTCAAGATCAAGCATTGTATGTGTTTCTTTTCCTTTTGTTATTTCTGTATAATATTGTTTATTTCAGATAACCGCAATCTCAATCGTAATCGTTGTATGAATTGATGTTGAATAATGAAGAATGATTAAACGATTGATGTAACTGTAATGCGCGTTATTGAGTCTTTTGACCCTTAAATTGTATATCAGGCCGACTTGCATGTGGTAACTGTTTGAAAGCAATTCGAGGCCGTGACTTTTCACAGTAAGTGTGAAGCACCTTTTGTCTATCATTTGTCATGTGTCGTTTATCATCAACATTTGCCTTGTGAATACTCAAAGAGGACCCATTTATTTGCGAATCTTAATGAAACTTGATCAGAACATGTGTCTCAATTATATTCTGGCACGGTTTGAAACTGGATCACTTATGGATTAAAACACGAGATCACCAGGTAAAATTAAAGGAAATTCTTCTGAACACTCTAAAGGCAACATTTATTTCCCAGTCCTTAAGAAACTTTGTCAAAACATTTGTCCCAATGATATCACAGCTGAGTTAAAAAATGGGTCACATGGGATAACAAACTTGGTCATATTAAAGAGAAAGCTTGTGAACACTTTATATCCACATGTATTGCCCAATCCTCATGCAACTTGGTATGAACATATGTCAAAATGATACTGCTCAGAACAGTTTAGTACGTTCGGGCCTCATGTGAGCGTCAAGGGCCTTTGGTCATCTTGTTGTATTATTCGCCGAAGCCGCCTGTATATTGCCTGTGACCTGCCTTAACCCTTTTTCTTGCTTTTATTATTCCATGATGATGTTAAAAGTACGTAAAACCACTACGTTTTGTGTAGGTCTAAGTCACTTTTCGCACTAGGTACAACTTCTCCAACTAGAGTGTCTATATAGGTATTACTTCTCTTGCAAGGATGTAGAGGGGGCAGGGGGGGGGGGGTACTTGACATCTGTCTGTTTGTCTGTAGACACAAACTTGTGTAACAATGTACTAAACTTATCACCGTGAAACATTCAAACTTGTGTGCATCTTTGCTTATGATATGCATGTGCAATTGTTATTGTCCTCCATTACAAATTTCTATCGTTATGCCCCTTTTTCAACGTGAAATGTTGAAATGTATGTTGAGGGGTGGGTACATAACTTCTCAGGCCTTAGTAGTTGCAGTTGATGTACATCTTAGCATATAATTTATTTAGCTCATGCTTGTAATACATCTGTTGCAGAGTACGTGTTTATGTTAAATACATGTTTGTAAATTTGGATCAATATTCTGAATTATATGAAATCTCGTTATTTGAAGTTCTTTTTTTTATCACATTGATCAATACTTACTGTGTATTTGCCATTGCAAGTTACAGTTTTTAGTATTTAACAATAAATTAGATATTGTTATTTAATTCTATAACTATTCATTTTATTGTGTTTGCACTGTAATTGAGCAAACAAATGTTGTTAGCTCGACTGTTCAACGAATATTCCGATCTAGACTACTCACCCAAGTGTTGGTTTCATAGGCGGCGTCCACGTAATGCTATGGTGAGGGTTAACAAAAAACATAGTCAATTGCGTATCAAATAATAATATACCTTGTAATTCATAACTACAAAACTGTTTATAATGTACAAACTGCATTGTCTCCTATTGTATATGTGTGTGTTGTATATTTATATATATAAAATATCCTTAAGTATCTTTTTTAAATTTCTGATGTGAAGTTTTTAATGATGCATATAATCGTTGAACACTTTTAGAATTTTTAGAACCATCGTCTCTCGTTAATCTTTTAGAGTGGTTTGTACATAAATATATATAATGATTTTGGGCTCCTTTACTGTGTTTTTATGTACAAAAGTGATACGTAAATAAACTATTATGTCTGTCTGCAACAGCTCCATATCACTGTATCTGCTATGGGTATTCAATTGTTACTAAAACTTGACAACTGGTTTCCGCTCAATACCTTATATTTGGATGGAGGAATTGTGCTGGAATTGTGTAGCTTAGATGAAGACCTTTCTTTCAAAATTAATTAAATAATAATGCATTTTGTTTATTTTATCCGAGTATTGCGAACTATTCTGTAGATAATTATATGACATAATGTTTAAATACTAGGTAGCACTTATATGTGAAATCTAGGAACCGTTATCATTCTAAAATGGCGTAAGGCACATTCCAATCTTAACTATCATGTTTATATTCATGTTGGTATTGTTTTTACTCTGACATGTGTTGTCGAAAAATAACAAAACAGTAACATGAGGTTTATTGCAAATTTCTTCATGAAAGCTTAAAAGTAAAACCAAGTGAATACTATGACCGAATCTCGTTATATGAGGCCAGTACTTGTACTTGTAGTTGGTTACCAGCTGACATGTTTTATTTCATTATATTTCCACACACATTACCAAATTTAAAATCCAACAAAGTTAAATGTTACTGACCCACTGTGTAAGTATGTGTATGACACGCATGAACAACACGACTATATATTCTGTTTAGATCTCATGTAATTTTATAGTAAGGTTTGAAACTCACAGTGAAGATCTATATTCATCAGAAGTGATAATGATTATGGTACCCAATGTTTACTTTTACTGGTATGTGTGTATAATTAACAGGTAGTACCTGATTTATATAGACTTTGAACATACCGGTACTGTTAGAATGCATTTTTGACAATGTGCCAATTAAATTTGTAATTCATGAATTCATCATTTTCAACCAAGTTGCTATTTTTTTAACGGACAAAAGTACCATCTCTGTTATTCAGCTTTGTTACAGGTACATAACTATGCTTACATGCTTCATGATTTGTTTTAGTTCACCTTAGCATAAAGTGGTGAGCTTTTGTGATCGGCCTTTGTCTGTACTTGTGTTTTCTTTATATGACAACTGCTAACACTACATGGCCAAGTTAAATATGACTTTACCGGAATGCTCGGTGGTTCTCAACAAAAACTGTATAAGTAGTTCAACTCTGTTGCAAAGTTATGCCACTAAAGCGAAAAACAGATTTGTTGAGCAAAAGCATTGAGTAACACCTGTATTTGTTTGATAATTTGCAGATTTAATAGATACTAGTATGATGCTAAATTGCTGATATATCAAGTAGATCAAGAATTAACTATAAGCTAGTTAGTAGGTGCACGTACATGTATATTCAATTGAAGTAATTATAGATCTGATAACTTTCCAAACAAGGGAGGTAATCAATAACATATTTCAATGTTATACGATACAGAAGCTTGGTCAAATTGATTCAGGTGAGCGAAATGAGGCAAACTTTGTCCTCTTTTCGGTTGTTTGGTTTGTTAAGTCTATTAATTATTCTATTTCTTATGTATTGATGTTACAACTGTGTTGTCTGTACTGTAAATGTGTTAATGAATATCAAAATTTCGTAAATAAAACCACTTTGTTACTTGTGTTGGGGCTTGTAATGATTCCTGTAGCGCGGTAAGTGTAACTGTAGCTGACCCATGTACCATGTACCGTGTACCTTATACTGAACACCAGTCACAGACTGTTTCCAAGTAAAAAGTCTTAGTTTATATTAAGTACATATCGGTTTTTATAATGAACTTAACATTTTTTGTCGGCCTGAAACAGTTGCCAGATTATTCTGTGAATACAGGCCCTCGTCAGTCGTATCCGAAAGACCATCTAGGGAATTTCACGTACAATTTGTCTAAGGTTTACCATTGAGACAAATGTGTAAGTGCTCTTTTGCATATTGAAATGTAAATATTATTTATTGTTAATTAAATAATATTCATTGAAAAAAAACTGTTTGATGGGTCTTGTTTCTCTTAAAAAGTTCCAAACGCATTTCTCATGGGCTTCTATTGTGCAAACATTTAACTCTAAGTTACTGGAGGTCACGCGTTATTGTTTACCTGGCAAGCTTTCAAAAGATCGCCTCGTGCTTTGTCGCTAGTCTGCCACGTGCGCGCGTGACAGGTCTTGTTAGATCAATGTTTAAGAAAAATTATCCGTATTTCTTGAACGATTTAAATTATGGCGGCTGTAATAAAGCGTTATTAGTCGCAGGCGGATCGAGTTTAGATAAGGATTAAGTATGATGGGACCAGTATAATTATAACCACATTTCTATTTTATTAACGAGCATGCGCGTCTGACGTGACACGGGACCAGCATATGGTGTGCATGTAGAAAAGAACAAGACTGTTAAACACAAAAACGAGGTTTTTCTTATTTCATTCATGTACCGGTAACCATGACTGTGTGGCTTCATGGCGTATAACAACACTCGTGTAACCAGAGACCAACGAATGAAAATATATTTTTTCGTTCATGAAATTCGCTGATTATCCAATTCTATAAAGGAAAAAGTATCGTAAAACTGACCATAAGCAATTAAAAAAAAAAGAACCAAAGTAGCACATGGTTCTCGTTTCAAGTGTTCACATATTTGTCATATCATAACGATTGAAATCCTTTTCGCGTTCTCATTGTGTATGCGCTAAAACCCACATGTCGATGTCGTGTATATGCTGGCTTTTTTTAAGTTCATTTGCATCAGATCCAAATCGATGTTTATTGACCGATGAAAAGATTAACCGAACATTCTTCCTTAATTTGGTTGTATTGCAAACTGCTTCTAGTGGACAAGTTTATTTGTACAAAATAATGTACGTCCAACTGTGTGCTTATATCTTAAATAAATTTTGATTTGTACTTTGAAATTCACTTTGAACATTTGATTTTAATCAGTCGCAAATGCACGAAATTGCTACCTGAAGAAGACCGCACATAAACTAGCTGCACCACTCCACTTCAATCATTAACGTACGGTACACGGTGTTGTGGTAGACCTTAACGTTGTTATTTACGACCAGAACGCGCGAAGACGGGAGACCGCGCTAGTGTAATTACCGTTCCATGCCACAGGTAATCCATTTAAGGTAATTGAAGCACCTTGGATGTCTCCGCACGGGGAATTGATATGGGATGTGTCGCTCGTTCATGCCTGGAAGTGACAGACGCGGTCCAGTGAATGTTTAACGCACAGGTACCTGGAACATAAGCTCGGTCAAACTTCTGCGTAGAATGTTCACAAATTGGAGGTATTAACCGTTTTTCAAATGTAATGTAAGTGCAGAGTTCACAAATCAAGACATAGAAAATGTTTGACACTTAATGAAATAACTCTACTGATATACGTGTTTCTAACCTGTAAATACCGTTTCGGGAGAGCATAATCATCGGTAGAAAAAAAAACGTGTTTGTTTTATTATACGATGGTAAAACTTGAAGTGTTTTTGTGGTTTTTGTTAACACTATTTACAACATTTACATAACATTAATACACGAAATAAGTAGAGATTGTTGCAGAGGTTCGCTGTTCGAACCTGGTGGGGGCGATTGTTTTCTGTTATCCTTGTCTGTACTGAATGATGACTTTAGTTTCCGCTAGTATCGATTATGAAATTGACAACAGTTTACAGACTACTTTTATGGCGTTCTTAATTTGACACATATCGATTTTATAACTTTTGCTCAATAAAACCGTGTAATTATACGATGCGGTCATTTTTTGAAGAAAGAAAACAAAAAAACACGCGCTCTGTGAAAAGGGGGTTTAATGCAAGTGCGTAAAATGTCGTCCCAGATTAGCCTGTGTTGTTCGCACAGGCTAGTCAGGGACGACAATTTCCGCTTTTATGAAATTTTCGCTTAAAGAAAGTCTCTTTTTAGCAAAAATCCTGTTTATGCGGAAAGTGTCTTCCCTGCTTAGCCTGTGCGGAAGGCAAGGGCTAATCAGGGACAACACTTTACGCAAATGCATTTAACCCCCTTGTTCACAGAGCGAAGCTAAAATTCTAACGCCGTCGTTGTTTTATTCATACTCATCCGATTTCCAAATCGTTGTATATTGTCCGATAAATAACGATACATTAAACGAATACCCCTTTGTGAAATATTATTTATTTCATTTCATGATACGTATGCAACTAACGTCGACTGCTACCTATTCTATTTAACATGAAAAGGGCCGATTTTTTCTTTGTTAAACTTCCCGACATACAACACCTTCGTGGTTAAATACTGTAACATTATAAGAGTTGATTATTTACATATAAACAACTGAAATCTATATATGATTCCTTAGACAACCCATACAAATGACAACTTGCAACATGTTTCCATAAACCTACTTCCAAATCTGTTCAATCAAAACACCCATGTTTCTGAACTCCATTAGCTTTTCATAATTGCAACATTCATCATTTGCCATTTAAATTCTCATTTAAAAAGTAAAGTATATATTATAAATACTTTAAATCGTTTAAAGTACAAGTTATGTACAGATTAAACACATTCTCTTAAATTAGTTGACTAATTTAAGGATGTGGGCGGGTGTGGGGGAGGGGGGCAATGGGCACATCATAGGTAGGAAAAGATCTAGAGTGAACTCTAGCAGGATGCTGCGCCGCTTCCCCCCTCCCCCCTCACCACCACCCTTTTACCCTTGTGCCCATGAAAACACAAGAAGCAAAAATCGGATGAAATTACGTACATATATATTGTGGTGAATAAAACATGCAAAGTGTAAAGACGATACTTTAGACATCTTAAAACATTACTTACAAGTTATAGAATAAGCAATTTCATACATTTATTTAATTGTACGATAATGTCATCAGCATTGCTCCATATTCTTCCCTGTCCCTTTTGCTCTGACAGCGCGCTGTACCTTTTGTGATCCTAAATCTTTCATTACATAGGTAAACAAATAACTTCGTTTCGTATAATCACGTGTAAACTGTAGTATCATCTTTATAATGAGGGTCCTCGGCCCTGTGGAATCTCACTCCACCTGCCTCGTGGTCTCGTGCACGTGACTCAAATAAGGGAAATAATTAATCACCTTAATTAGCTCGTGAAAACACAATATCCATTCGTTGTTGTTCTTTTATTAAGGTAGATGTATAGAGTAACCAAGTAGACATGGGCTGCTGATGGATGAATACAACGTGAATGTCACTATTTAGAATTATTTGTATTACAATAGTTTTCGGTAGTACTCTCTTGATATTAAAGTATGTTGGCTCTATCGCGTCATTGCTAAATGGTGTTTTTTTTTGTATGAAATAGCTAATCAAATGTGTTTCAAAGCTGCGTTTCTTTGGTTTAAAATACGTATTGCAATTCTTTGCAAACACCATTTTAATTTCGCAGCCAAACTAATAACGGTTCTGACGCGTATCACTTGAAGACTTGTCATTTTCAGATACTGTTAATGCCGTCGATTGAGGGCTTCGCTTTTCCTTTCAATCTCATTTACGCGAAGAAATTAATGCAAGACTGTTTAACTGACATAGAAATTAAGAATTACCCGAAATTCGCCTTCTTTCGTTTTAAGTGTTTTTGTCCTGTCACGGCGCACGTGGCGGTCGCATGCCAGCGAATTTCCGGTTTATGGTAGACCGGATGTCTGAGAAGCGCCGCAATCGGAAAGTTCCGTCAGGACAGCTCCCTAAGACGCTGTTCATTTTCCATGTGCCACGCCCCTCTTATTAAGCCGTGTCTGCTGTACATGACAATGTATAACAAAGGACGCCTAGCGAATAAACATCTGAAAACAGGGAATTTAAAACTAAGGCAAGAAATAGAAATAGTCACATATATGGCATTTATATGTAAGTATCTAATTGTATAAACATCTTAGTATGGCAAACCCTATTGTTTTAGAATAATTAGTTTAATGTTACAATAAATTGCTGAATATTAAAGTTAGTTGTTGTTTTCGACTTGATGATGCTTCATTTTATTATCATAACTGGCAAACACTCATGAACATTTGAATTATCTCCTCTCCGGAAATGTACTGTGTTATAACATGGACTGCAAACCCATATTCTATGTGTTTCGGATATTTAACGAAATAAAAGTTGTTCAATTTCGAAGGATAGACTTGCAAGTTGTTGTTATTCAAAGCTGTGTACAAAAACTACTGGTATTTAGATAAAGCGTACCGAGTTCTCGAAAATTTATCCCGTATTTATAAAATATGGAACAAGAACACAAAGATTGAATTGTTGCNGAACGCGCGGTCTGCAATAAGTCGACCCGTAATACCATGCCGTTGAACCGTAATGTCGTGTTCTGAGACATTCCAGAATACACCACTATTAAACAACTGAAGCGACACGTTCGCAATAAAAGCAATACCATATTGTAATATGAGGACATTTGATGTGTTTTATCTGCATGTTTATCAACTAATTAATTAACTCATACGCCACAGAGGTATGCCTGTTGCTCGCGTTCAGGTAATCAACTTAATTACCTAATGTATACACTATCAGGCCTCACCACGACCTATTGTTGCGTCCCATATCTCGGGAATGGAATTCATATAACCTTCCATAACGCGGCAGCCTTTTTGTACACCACGATTGTTGCGCGTATGTCCCTCTGGAAATACCTGTCTCACGTGAGAACGCCATAAAAGGATGAACACAAAGGTGTGCCGCTGACAGCGCGGATAAGATCAATGCTACCAATGCCATTACTGTTCACTTACTGTAATTGGCTGCTCATGACACATGTATATGTAATTATGGCCCGTTTGTGGAAAATGAGATCCGAATAAAACCTAGTATTGCCAAGTGTCACATCATGCGCTATTTCGTTTTTAGTTTAGTTTTGCAGTTTATAATTTCTATTATTTATTCGATGATTTTGTTCTTAAAAAGACTACATTTGAATAACAGTCGACGTTTCACAAAAAAACCAGATTAGCCTATGCAGTCCACATAGGCTAATCAGGGACGACATTTTCCGCCTAAACATGATTTTTGCTAAGAAGAGACTTTCTTAAGACGGCAAATTTCATAAAAACGGAAAGTGTCGTCTCTGATAAGCCTGTGCGGACTACACTTAACGCACATGCATTTAATCCCGTTTTCACAGAACGCGGCTCAAATCTATTTTGTCTTAATGCACTTGATTTTACTATATCATATAAAATAAGTAGCGTTAAGCATGATTTTTTTTTTAAAACACCCAATCAAATCAATTCACATTTATATTCATTCTCGTGAAAGTTTATGGAATAGTTCTAAAATAAACGTTATTATTTCAGAGCATAATTTATGATAATATGTTATAGAGCAACGCGTTTATTCCTTTAATTCATATGCTTGATTATTCGCTCATGACAGGGTAAAAACAAACTATAAAATATAATTGCATATTTGATTTTTTATTTACATTCATTTGTAATAAGTAAAAACAGCCACTGTTAAACATTTCTAAGCCTTTTACCGCTAAAAAAGGCGGGATTTTGGAAGCTGCCGATGAAAACCTGCCCACCCTTATGACGAACGAGTGTCGTGATCATATTGTTATCCCAAAAAAAATGTTCTCAATGGGCTTCAAAAAAGACAAAACTTCTAGACAGACAGTATTTGCCAGCAGTCTTTGTTCAAAGTGTGACACCCGTAGGGCTGTATCTTGACAGTTTGAAGTCCGTGTTCTTTTTTACCTGGTCTTTTATGCAAATTATCTCAGCCCACGAGAGTCGGCAATACAATTAAATGTAACGTTTCCTCGCGCATTTTGATGTTTTCTTTCAATAAGACAATTGTTCGGCTCAGCCAAATGTATGATTATATTACCATTATAGTTGTATGGCTGGACGGATATCGACAATAGCCCCAGTCGGACAGGTGTGAGGCGCGCTATTTTACGGGCCGTTTATGATATGTACCTTGTTAAGACCAAAAATTAACTTTCCGTAATAACAATGAAATTACATTTATTTCACACTGAAATAAAGGGAACGGAGGCCCCAAGGTCACAGGCCACTTTCAGGGTCACGCATTACAGAAAGGAGTGCCCAATTTAGGACCATCAACTTGGACAGGGGAGAAATGTGGCGGGGAAGGAGAACGGCAAGTTCCAGGTGTCTGTTAGCTGCCAACCGGCCGGAATTGTTCGGAGTGTCGGAAAGGTCTGAGAGGTGAAGTGGTTTAGAAATAATGGATGTCATTAATGATCGTAGATTTTCCCTAACAATTATTTTCGGTAGAAAATGAGTTCTTGATCATCCGAATACAGGCTTTCGGGTATCGCTTGTACATCAATAACTAATCGGAAAAAATATAGTATTGAAACATAAAATGCATTAAAATGCAAAATATTTTTACATAGATCGGCAAGAGCTATACGTAGACTGGAAATTATATCGTATTATGTATGAATTATCCTTAAAATGTTAAATTTGTGTACAAAAACACATCATTTAAAAAGTACGCCTAATTGTATTTTAAAGGGTCTAGGTATATACGCAGACTGGGTATAATATATATCGACTTATTTGAACAAAGTTGATGAATGGAACTAAGTCAGGCAAGAGCATTAGTCTATGATTAATTATACGTAGTTTAAAATGTTCTTTGTTGTCGTTGGTAAACGTATTTGTTGTATTAGCGGAAGCATTTCAGCCTTCTTAACTGATACGGGCACTCAAGACATTACGCAGATGACACGGCAGTCAAATTAGTATTGGCTTTCAAATAATTGTTATCATTTTCAAATCAAAACTGCATTACGCACTCTTGCGTTAAACGAGTTAGTAACGATTTGCCATAATAACCGCGACATTTGTTTCGCCCCATTATTAGATATTGTTTGATAGTTTAGTTATCTGATAGTCGTGATGTTCGTTACAAATAGGACTCAACACCGTGTAAAAAGCTAATTGAATTAAACGCCATTTAGCGAAAGCACGGGCTTTATCTTAAATGTTATCTTGACAACGCAACCTGTGCATGCTATGTTAGCAACCAAGAGGGTTTATAGTAAGGTGATGTTTCTGGAGCGTGGTGGCGCGTGCTACCTTGTCAAAAACCGGTACCGCAGATTGAAATTTAATGTCGACAGAAATGTCGCGAACGGGAACCCTAGGGTGAACAGAAGGACCCAGTATGGCACTACACGTTTTGACAACATATTCAAATGTCAATTAAATGTTAAACCACGGGTCGCTCTTCAGTAAACAATTGCTTCGAATTATTTTTCTTCCATAACATTTGGACTGAACATACGTTGTGCAGCAAGCGACCGGGGCATCAGGCCGTTCGCGGTCGGGTGCTAGACAGATAATAAATTTCCATGTAAAAAATATAACGATGAGATACATTAAGATTACACCACATTTCCTCACTTAAATTAATGAATTACACATATATGTGTCGTGTTCTGAGAAAACTGGGCAAAATGCTTGTTCGTAAATTGTCATCCCAGATTAGCCTGTGCAGTCCGCACAGGCTAATCAGGGACGACAATTTCCGCTTTTATGACATTTTTCGTTTAAATGAAGTCTCTTTTTAGCAAAAATTCAGTTTAAGCGGAAAGTGTCGTCCCTGATAAGCATGTGCGGACTTCACAGGCTAATNACAATGTAAATGATATTCCTAGACAATTCTTCTGATGTTTCAAACTAACCAGAAGGCATAAAATGGTCCGAAGGCCCAAGGTGCTAAAAGGTATGCTTGAATTATGATCCCGCATTCAAAACTGACATAATTTTATCTCGGTTTTCACGGAGCTGTTAGCCAGCTTTGCCCGTTAATTACAGGTCCCTCGCTTTATACGGCATTTAACTATTTCCAGCCTTTTATGCGGAGCGTTATAAATTATCAATTCTGAAGCAAAGGTACAAACTGATCGGGGATTTTAATGAAAATCTGCCAGATGGCAGTTTTGCTACTGTAACTCTATCGACTCAATCGGCTGGAATTAATTGAACATTTATAACGTGGGAGCAACAAAAAGGCCGCATACGGGCAACCTGTGATGTCACGTGCAAGCACGCGCGCGCATGTCAGTTGTAAGGGCGCTGGGAGGATTTCAGAGGACACGAGCCGAATTAGGAAATATTTCAAGTGTATAGCCCTAGGAGACGAGTCAAAGGTCGCGAGGGATTGACGGGCGTTCTGGTTTGAACTTTTTTGGACATGTATGAGCCTAGAACAGACGCTATGTAAATTTGTTTATGCACATGCCCAATGCCATGTTTATATCTAGTTCATGTTTTTATTTGTGATTGTGACTTATTCTATAATGGTCTACAACATCTTGAATACCTGTCAGAGCTCATCCTGTAATAAACAACATATGATCCGTTGCATACAAGAGCGAGCGTAATGACTTATTGTTGGGTGTCTCCTAATTAATCGCCGCATATGAATACTATAAAATAAGTCCAAAATGCCACGAAATGAGCAGTAAAAAAACTGTGCAGTTATATTCGAAACTTCTTTCAAAGCCATTTTCTCCTAATAATGACATGCTTGGGATTTCAAATATATTTATCTTCTACATGTTCGTCCTTTATCTGAACTTGTGCTTACTTGCTATTATCTATAAATGCGGTTTAACGCATAGGAGCTGGTATTCTTCATGATGACGTTTTTTACATCGCGATACAATTCTGTATTGAAAAAAGTTTAAGGCAACGCTTTGTTGTACATGATTACATTTATGGAACTGTTATTCCGTTGACATGATACTGGGTGAACAAAGTGCCTCAAATCGGTTATAGTTGAGTCTCGCCCTGTGGAAAGGGGGTTTAATGCATGTGCGTAAAGTGTCGTCCCAGATGAGCATGTGTAGTCCGCACAGGCTTAACAGGGACGACACTTTCCGCTTTAATGATATTTTTCGTTTTAAGAGAGTCTCTTCTTAGCAAAAATCCAGTTTAGACGGAAATTGTCTACCCTGATTAGCCTGTGCGGGCTGCACGGGCTAATCTGGGACGACACTTTACGCACGTGCATTGAACCACCTTTTCATAGAGCGAGGTTAATTTTTATGACTTTCGGCTAAATTATTTGAAATCAAATTATGCGTTTTTGAATAGTTTTTCTTGTTGCAAAATTTAAGCGGAGGAAGCAGCCTCGCCGCACGCAAGCGTGGGTATGACACTGGATTCAGCATCTGATCAAGGCACAGAATGTTTTCATAGACGTAACTCATACTCCCAAAGCATATTACAAGTAAATATATACACTTCAAACATGATATGATATATAAAACAACATATATGTTAGGACAAATCAAGATGTGTATTAACAACATAGGCACTTTTCCATGTTCCTGTATTTACCCTACATCTGCCATCCATCACTAAATATACTCTACAGCCGTGCGTCGCAAAGGTTTTAAACATGCAGTTTCTTATATTTTTATGGAGCCGCATGAACAACTCGTTGCAAGTCCCTAGCGTCCGCCCTCAATGATCAGTCATAGATGACCAGAACTGCCTTATAACGTTTCTGTTCTCAGATTACTGTAAACATAGAACTTATGCAGTGTTGCGACTCCAAGTCTGGGAACCGATAACTTCATTTGTACAAATTGGCAGATTTAAAGCGCTAAATCCTTATACAACGAATGCACCGGACGTATACAAAAATCTAGTCTACATTGCTTAATTGATTTCAGCAGTCGAATAGCAGTAAAAAAAAAATGAAAAAAATAGTGCTGTTGTTTTTCTGTTGTTTCAATTATGGTCCACTCACAAGTGTATGTTCGTAAGAGTTTCGCGTTATAGGGTTATTGAAGCACACAGGGCATGATATGTTACTTTATTTACTTCAAAGTACAGTAAGTTCCAGGGGTGTCAATTGGCCAAAATCTTAATTCCTGAAAATCATCCTAGAATTTGGGGGCCAGAGTCAAAAGAGTTTTAATTATTATTTAAATTATGTTTCCTTTGTAAACAATATGCCAAAGGTCAATAATTTGTGTTTAAGATGACATTTTGTGACAAGAATGCTTAAAATAACAAAAACAATCCTCTGATTTATATCAATACCAAAAGTTTTCCTTGAGGGCTTAAATCCTGAATTCAGGAATAATCCTGAAAATTGACACCTCTGAGTTCGTATACCCTGTGATTTCACACTAATTGCATTGCAAAACATGTTAAGGCTAATCAGATCTCACGATAAGTTTAAGTAAGGACTTATTGTATAGTTTTGAAGCGTAAGCAATTAAGACCGTTATAATTATTCGTTAATGTCCTTGATATGTAAGACAAGATCCTGGTGGATAAAGCTCCGAGGCTTCGAACCCAGAACCGGTATGGACTAGGCAGTTGGAACGTGCGTTCATCTGATGCCAGTTACCAGATAAAACCGTCAAGTCATGTTTTCAATAATATGGCGAGGAAACACAACGAAACGCATAGATATAGTACAAGTTATTTATTCATCTTTTCACTGAAATGTTTAGTCACAAAGTCTTGCACAAAAGATGATACACATATTGTATATTGGTACATTTAGGCCACTTTAACTTGTCCATTCATTCTAAATACGAACACACAAGTATACGACGCATTGCATAGAACATTTCCCTAAAACATTTTTATTGCTAATAGTTACACATACTTAGAAAAAATAATGAAATTGGAGTTAAAAACATTCAAACAGTTAACTAATATAAATGTTAATATCTTTTTCGTTTTTAAGTCAGGGAAAAATGTATGTACAGTTTAACTGCAGGAAAAATCAGAAAATAAGGTCATTTGTACAAAAATCTTTCATTACCTGAACTTCTAAATGCCATTGAATTTCAATTAAAAATTGTAAATATTACCAGACAAACCATCCCACCCCCGTCTTTAAAGGAAGAAACACAATAATCTGACGAGCGCTATATTTGTACACCATAAAGCGACATGGCACAACACCATCTTACACGATACAGCTATGTTACATGTTAATACTTTACGTTGATGTCCGAGGCACTCCAAAGCCCCACTATTGTCTTCTACTAATACTGGTCACGTGGTTAAAAAACAACACTCGTCCTCACATACACTCGATACAAAAAGAGAACTAGTCTGAAAAATTGCTTTTTCTAATAAAACAAAGAATATAGTTCACAGTTATAATATTATTCAGAGTATTGAAAAATTGATATTATTGAAAACAATAAGGCAAATGCTTTAACAAAAATGTCTTCAGAAACGAACATTTAAGTTTTTGTTTTGCAATTTAATAATGTTTGATAAATAAGTTTACATATTATCAGTCACACACTAAACACTAATTTATGGTAAGTATTAGAAAAAAATCCAACTTATGATGCCAAGTGAAAATAGTTATCAGACATCATAATATGATTGAGCACAATGGACATTTGTACGATTGTATACATTACTAATATGCTACAAGCATATACAATCAATCACCCACTGAAGCAATCTTACAAAATATATCATCCAATGCAACAATCACATGAAATCAATCACACAGTGCAGCAATCATATTCACTACAACATTCTTTCTGGCAAGATCAGTTAGGCATGAGCTGACACAGAGTGAAGATAACATATTTTTCTTATAGCAACATTAAAGTACATTTAAAATCGGTATACAACAATATAGATATTGTTCGATTTTTGTCATTTAATCATTCAGACATAATTTGAGATTTTTTTTCAATCTTTGAACACAAAAATATAGAATCACATTTTGTATTGTACATTGATCAAGGTACTGAATAATTGTATTGTTTGCTTTTGAAATTAATATGAATTTTATGGCGTTTTATACAGTATATCTTGAAAGTACAAAATTCTCTAACAATGACCCAACAACATTAGGCTAAAAGCGAAATTTCAGGAATATATATTTTCCTTTAGCAACTCATATTTCTCAACTTAATACATATCAATACTGTCCAATCAGCTTAACCCTTTGCATGCTGGGAAATTTGTCATCTGCTAAAATGTCGTCTGCTGAATTTCTAAAATTAGCATTTTCATCGATTTTTTTCAAAGAATACTATCAGAATAGCAAACAGTTTGGATCCTGATGAGTCGCCACGTTCTGTGGCGTCTCATCTGGATCCAAACTGTTTGCAAAGGCCTTCAAAATCCGGTTCCAGCGCTCAAAGGGTTAAAAAGCTTTGCAATAAGTCTCTGTAAAATCTCAGTTCAACTCTCCCCTATATACATACAAATATAACACCCTATAGGTATTGCTATGGAAATGTGTGGTCACAATTTGGTCCAAGATTGAATGAATGAGAATGAATCCTCAAATGTCATGAAGCTTGCTCAATATATACAGACAGGAAATAAACATGTACACCTTCATACCAATACAATCAAATGAACTTCGATACAATAGAATGCCAAGCAAATTAAGACAGATCATGTTATATTACACAATGACAATAAGTATTGATATAAATGTATTAACCCTTTGCATGCTGGGAAATTTTTCGTCTGCTAAAATGTCGTCTGCTGAATTTCTAAAATTAGCATTTATTTGATTTTTTTTCAAAGAATACTATCAGAATAGCAAACAGTTTGGATCCTGATGAGACGCCACGTTCTGTGGCGTCTCATCTGGATCCAAACTGTTTGCAAAGGCCTTAAAAATCCGGTTCCAGTGCTCAAAGGGTTAAAGCATTTATTTGATGCCTTAAATGTCTAAATACCTTATTTGTAAGATAAATTACAATCTCTCATAGATAAAGGTCTTAATTTATAAAGTAATATTGAGACATGTGCAAACAAAAATTTAAACTTAAATAAACATACATTAAATACTGGTAGTTAAAAAAATCAAGCAAAAATAGTAAATAAGTATGATTAAAAACATAGGGTAAAAGGTTACCTAAATATAAATATATCATTATATAAATTAAAAAGTAAAATCTTAAGAAATTGCAATAAAAAATGGATTTAAAACAGAAGATGTTTTTATGGTTGTAAAAACGTTTCATATAAATCTCTGATAATGAACACAGTTATTTGTTAACAAACATTCCGAATAGTAAAGTTATATAGCAGAATTTGTATTTTTTCCACGATATTCTTATTTTAATCTAAATATTCCAAAGAATAAATAACTAAATACACTGATTTAAAATGAGGACAGCTTAATACAAATGGCTGCATTAACAATTTGTTAACATGAAACAAAAAACTGACCAAGTATGTTAAACAGAGAGGGTTAATAAACATATTATAGCATTCCAAGAAAAATTGACAAAATAAAATGGTAAAATCTATTTATGTTTATAAATAAATAATAGATAAAAACAGATAAAACATATTTCTTTGGTATTATAATTGAGACAGTAAAAAATAGTTTGTAAAAGACAAAAATAAATACATGACTAAACCATAGATAACACAAAGGCTATGATGGGCAATATACTGACAGCATGACGAGAATTTGTATATCTTCAAAAACAAATTAAAATAGTATACTTTAAAAAAAACAATACACAAATGAAAATAATAATGTAAACTTCACTAAACTAATACTACTGATTATTGCATTCATCAAGTTTTTTTGTTGAACAAATACAAAAACTCAGTTTCAATTTATAAGAGTATTTGGCATACATAAAGGTGCTGCTGGATTGCATAGAATCCATGGACAAAACATTATAATGGACACTTGACAAACATACAATACAAATGTGCCTCACTATGGGAAAAGAGGGCTTAATGCCTGTGCGAAAAGTGTCCTCCCAGATTAGCCTGTGCAGTCCGCACTGGCTTTTCGGGAACAACATTTTCCGCTATTATGGGATTTTTCGTTTAAAGAAATTCTCTTTTTTAGAGAAAATCCATTTAAGGCGGAAAGTGTTGTCCCTGATAAGCCAGTGCGGACTGCACAGGCTATTCTGGGAAAACACTGTACACACAAACATTAAGCCCCGTTTTCCTAGGGCAAGGCTCAAATACATGTGATCATAAGATGACCAATGACAAACATGAAAAATAACGTTACAACACACAAACAAACAAACAAGAGAGATTCGAGAAATCAATTAACTACAATATACAAGTTTGGCACATTCAGAATTCACCAAATGTTATGAGTAGAATACTGAGAAGTACTTTGGCACACTTGGAATAATCCGCGGAGATGTACACTCCCATCATAAGAAATATGTCTAATTTCAACTACATTCATGATATCTTTCAGAACAATTTAACCTTATTAACTAGCTGTAACTAGTCAATCATGAAATACAAAACTTCAGAACATGCTACTGAATTTGTTGAAATTTCAACATTAAGCAAAATAGGAGTTATTTTAAAATTATCTAAGCACAATAAAACACCAACACACTGTTAGCCACTAAAGTTTTAGATAAAATGATTCATGGTAATCAAAGTGTATTATCAACATCGTGTACTAAACACTTACTAAATATTATATACAACAAAAATCATATACAAGTTTCTTTGACTTTTAACAAGCCGATAAAAACACATAGTATTGAGGTGAATAAAAAAGTTTAAAACATATTTTTAATCAACATCTTTTTACAACCAACAGATTTGTATTTTGTTTGAAAACAGCACACATTTCAAATTCATCAATAAAATGTTAGTACAATTCCAGCGTGTTTATCTACTTTCAAGTATACATAATTAGATTATTAAAGTTCTTTTTTGCTTAAATCAAATTTTCTTAAAATTTCAAAACATTTTTTAGCAAGTATTTTGATTTATTTTGCTCATAAGCATACTATAATACACTATCAACTACAGACATAGAAACAAAACACCAGTCAAACATAAACACATGTCAACAAAAACGAGACACAACAAACATATCATGAAATTATTGTACCATATCACCAATATATTGCCCATCATTGCAAGAATTATTGGAATACTGACACGAATATTGGCACAAGAGGAAAAATTGCATTTCAACATGAATCATTCAAAGATGCAACATATTAAGATCTTTAATAGAGACCCTTATGCTTAAGATGTTTATTTGTGCAAATAATTGCACATGGGTTACTTTGGCACAAATTAAAAAAAAATGTGTGGAAGACAGACATCTCCAGAAATGTAAGTAACACAATAGTTTAAGACCAGGAGGCAATACAATATTGGCACAATAGCGGGTTCCAAATGGTAAAATAATAACAAAAGAAATGGCAACATCAGAAATATTCAAATTAATGCACTATCAAATCCGTTACTATGGTTACAACAAATAAGGAAGCTCTGTACACATGGAAGAACGCTGAATCTGTTGTCAACACACTGCGCACACAATATGTGGCGTGTTCTGAGAAAACTGGGCAAAATGCTTGTGCGTAAATTGTCATCCCAGATTAGCCTGTGCAGTCCGCACAGGCTAATCAGGGACAACAATTTCCGCTTTTATGGAATTTTTTCGTTTAAATGATGTCTCTTCTTAGCGAAAATCCAGTTTAGACAGAAAGTGTCGTCCCAGATTAGCCTGTGCGGACTGCACAGGCTAATCTGGGACGACACTTTAGGCACAAGCATTTTGCCCAGTATTCTCAGAACACGCCACATATGCGCGAGGTGTGTCAGTCTTATAAAGCTACCGTGAGCATATAGATCACAAATATCTAACATATACAAAACTTACAACTGTATTGTTTGTTTTCGATCTGACTAGTAAAGTAAATTAAAAACACATAAATTGTTAACGCAGACTGAAAGTCAAAATAATTTAAACCTCAGACAAGGCAATTATTGCACAAAAGATTAGAACTAATCAGAATAAAAATATTTGGACAACAAAAAATTTACAATGTAGTAAACATTTCAAACATTTGATTTGTGGAAAACATAAAAAATAAATCTTGTAAAATTAGGACCAGATACAGATATTGCAAAATTGTAAGACAAGAACAATCTAAAATGGGGAAAATGTATTGCAGCATGATAGACTAGAACATTTAAATGGAAATTGCACTTATACTTAGAACTATAAACAGAAATGTGATGTATAATAACTCTAATATCTACCCTCTATATTTAAAAACAAAGGACACAACTGTGTGACTAGTATATTCATTATGTGTTTTTAGCACAACTGACCTATCAAATTAACAGAAGATGACATGATTAGCAATGTTCTAGATATAAATTTACTATATTCTACATGAATCTGTAGTAAGCAGCCTCTGGGCAAATACAGCACTACATCTGCAAACCTCATTTGTGGCTTGTTCTGACAAAACTGGGCAAAATGCTTATGTCTAAATTGTCATCCCAGATTAGCCTAAGCAGTCCGCACAGGCTAATCAGGGACGACAATTTCCGATTTTATGGAATTTTTCGTTTAAATGATGTCTCTTCTAAGCGAAAATCTAGTTTAGGGGGAAAGTGTCATCCCGGATTAGCCTGTGCGGACTGCACTGGCTAATCTGGGATGACACTTAATGTACAAGCATTTTGCCCAGTTTTCTCAGAACACGCCACATTTTGTCCAAGTGCTACTACTATGATCATTGAGTATTGAATATCAGGTTTTCAGAGTACAAACTATTTTTAAGTAGTTAGCCTACTCAATATTGCACAAACAAAAAGCAAATAAATTTCAAGATGGTTAAAAGCCAACTAGACAACACAAAGTATTTTACACTTAATATTTTTGGAATTCCAAACTATTGATTTTTTTAATACAAATCATATGTCAAAGTCATTTATTTGAATAATTGTTATTTAACGTTTACCTTTAATCTGGCTACTTGCGACAAATATATACATCATGTAACATCATTCAAAAATTCAAGTTAAAAAGAACATGCAGTATTTACAGAGAAGGTTCACATAAAATGCAAAACTTATGGTCCCAGTTTTGAAATTGTATATATACACAACAAGAATAATCTTTGTTCAGAATGAGAGAGACAGGAAAAGTAATCAATAAACAACAATCATAAAACTTAAAGATGACTGAATTAAGTCAAATCCTAAATCATACATCAACAAATTCAAAAAGGAATATATCAACTGGGAATGTTATGCAATGCAAAATCTTTTTTATCATGTAATAATTTCACTCTTACAATCGATACGAAAATGAATTCTTAATTGAAAGCTACTGTTTACTGTTACCACTGTTACTCGAGATAAGCACTATATTGTCTGGGAGCACAGTATATATTAAAAGTTTCAAGCACATCAATTTTATACGACTCTTACCAGCACATGTTCATAGCACTACAATTACATGTACATGGCATACAAATTGAACATTATTGACTAGTTGTAAACATATCTATCAGATCCATATATCAATATTGCATGCTAGTTTTACCAGCCTTTTTTTCTTAGATTACCATACTGACCTTTATTGTCATGTTTTGCCTTACAAAAAGTTAACGCCAACTATTATTTGGCAAAGTGTCAACAAACAAATTCAATTATAAACCTCTGTTAAAAATGAACATTTTTCTGTTTCAGCTCAATGTCTTCTTCTTAACATATTTTAATGAAGAGCAAAAAAGGGACAGGCCGTTGATGCACCATGATCATGGAGAATCGTGGGAGCTCGTGTCATGATCGGGGTCAGACTCATGCTGGGACGAAGTCTCGTTGGAGTCGGCAGCCATTGCAGGGAAGCAGTAGTTGTAGCGATGGTTCATGTGTTGGGAGAAGGAGCCCGAGTGGGAGAACCGTTTCCCGCACTTCCTGCACTGAAAAGGCTTCTCCCCGCTGTGAAGACGCTTGTGCTCGGTCAGGTGGTGTTTGTGCTTAAACGATTTTGTGCACAGGTCACACGCGAATGGACGGGCACCTGGATAGCATAGAGAGTTACGTAAGCTTTCAGTTGAGATTAAGAACTCAAAATTTTCTAGCAATTTAAATTTCTGAAAGTTTCCATTTATGCTTAATTACAAAAAGACGAAACCCAACAACAAAATATTTTTGTATGGTTTTTTAGTTATTGAAGTGCCAATACTGAATTGAAGTCAAGGTCATTATTTACTACCTGTTTCGTCTAACAGGAGTGATCTAGCAACACGGGGAATGTCACTAAACTGTTGAATAATTTCATTTTACAATGCTCCAACAAGAATGTGGGTTCATTGTTGGTTATTTATGAAAGAGTATCTGTTCGTCGTCGGAGCGATAACATGATATATCATCACTGGAAAGGTAGACAAGTCATATGAGCCTTGGTCTGGGATACTGGTCGTAATGCCTTAAGTGTCATCCCAAATTAGCTTGTGCATTCCGCTTTTATAATATTTTGTTTAAAGGAAGTCTCTTCTAAGAAAAAATCCAGATCAGGTGGAAAGTGTCGTCCTTGATGAACCTTTGCAGACTGCAAAGGCTAATATAAATTGACACTTTGAACACATGCATTAAGCCCAGTTTTCACAGAACGAGGCTCATATTTTATGAGCGCTACTAACATCACTGACCTGAATGTTCATACTTGTGTCGGGCGAGGGAGGACTGCTTACTGAAGAGTTTATTGCACTGGTCGCAGGCGTACATGCCCTCGTCCCTATCCACGCGATGACCCTTCCACGACTTCCGCTTCTTCTTCGAGGGCTGGTCGTCGTCCGTCGACTGCGAGTCTTCAAGGTCAAGACTGACTTCCTCTGCCTCCATCTGAAATCGAACAGTAAAAAAACTCCTGACAAGAGTACAAAGGTAGAGTACAAAAGGTCCTTTAAAAGGACATGAGGTATTGTTTTACTATTATCATTCATAATGACATTAAACGTTAATAGTAGAATTTTTATTTAACAACTCACAACCTGAATAGAATTGAATAGTGTAAAGTTATCCTGGCCAACATTAAATGAACTGACATTTTCTTTGCATTGAAATTTGGCCTCTCTGAAAATTTGTTTTGTTTGTTTTTGCATTTCTTACATAGCTGATGAATCAATTACCCATACTACTATTTGAAGAATTAATTGGCGCTTATTTGGTGACCAACTTGTTCTGAAAAAATGTTACTTAAAACTGTTTAAATGGAATATCGATCAATATAAAATGTTTCTGCCAATGCCACCATAAGCCCCATCATCAAGCACTAAAAATTACCAACTTCTGAATTGGAAGAATGGACTGCACTCACAATTGGGACAAAAGCCAGAAATATTTGGAAACAATACAGTCGCTATCAATCACTTTAAAACTTATCAAACGGTTCCATCCAAACATACACACAAAACCAGACAAAACTTGTTCACCATCAATACTATAAATCATCCCTGTAAATACATCATTACAGCCGGAGGTAAATCAATACTCTTATTTCCATGGAAACCATTTTGACAAATTTCAATATTTGCACAGGAATATTTTGAGGGTGTTGTTCCTATCGGAAAAAAAGAACCTTTCTTATCGGAGAGACTCCAAATACACGGATTTGTGAGAGCAACTGCATTATTAAGCAGAGTAGCCATTAGAGGCTTCTAGCTTTCGTCACTGAGACGTATAGAATTACAAAAGCTTTTAGCGGCATTAAACAATCAAAACTGTCCCATGAAGATATTGGACTAATCGATCCAAAAAACGGGCCAGTTGATTATGGAAATACAACAGTTACCATTTTTTTGTAGCGATCTGGTAATATATATTAAATATGAACAGTATTCGAGCTCAAGATATCTTTATACATAAAAAACAATTTAATCTACTCAACAAAGAATACTGGAAGTAATGATATTCTGTTCTGTTCAAAATACAATGCATCATCTGTTTGTTTTATTAAAAAATGATAAATATGCAATATTTTGTTTTTGCTCATCCGAATCTCACTCACATTTAAATAGATAATAAAATAACAAGGTTTCTGAGCATCGTTTTACTGATTTCGTGTCCTTTCTCCATCTTTTCTTACATTCCATTTCAATTTTGTATACAAGAGATCAATACTTATAGAATACTGTTAATGATTTACACTACTTATATCATATGCATCCCGATGATGTTAGTTTGATGATTGAGACGTGTTTGAAATGATGACTGATATTGACTGATAGCTACTCTACGCGGTAGGGGTGATGGGGTCACTAACAACTCAACACAAACTGGCCGGCTGGTTGACCAACAATAGAAGTGAGGGCAGTCTTAGTCGTGTTAATAAACCAACAACTAGTCACATACTGACATGCAGAGATGCATTGATGCCCTAACTGTCTGCAATATTTTTACAAATTTTCCAATCTGAGTCCTTGGACTCGATTACTTGCAAATCTATGAGTCCCCCCATTGAAAGAACGAGTCCAAATATTAAACTACAATATTTTTTAGAAATTTCAATGCATTTTTGGGACTCACATAATTCAAAACTTTGCATCCCTAGAGGTTTTTGTGAGTCCAGGACGCAGGACTCGCAGGTAAAAAAATCACTAAACTGTACAACCAAAGTTGATAGTGAATCTATTGTATCTGCATAAAATTTCTGCAAGAGGTACAATAGTTTCCTGCTCAACCCTGGACGCCTTTAACTGACTTATTGGTTGCTTGGATAGGCTTGATGTCAGACAGTTTACATACAAAGTCACATTAGGAACTTGTAACTGGTACAAGTAATCCTTCAGGTACGTTCCATTGGCCACAAAATGTGAAAGGGGTGCAAAGAAGCTCAGTGAACATCCAGTGAACCACAAGGGGTAAGCTACGCACAGAGTGGGGTGGGGCAATGTGATCAGGTAAAACATGGGGCAGGGGTACAGACAACCAAATCACAATGACAAAGCAAAAAAAATTGAACTTGAAATCTGTTTTCAAAGTTAAGAAGAATTCTTCATAAGGATATTATACTTATTTGTTACTGATTATCTACCTTTTTGGAATTGATTATGTACTGAGGCAGTTCTTGATTAAAATTTAGGACTTAAAAATTTAAAGTAAATGTTGAATTCTGATGTGTAATATACATATACCTATTATGGCTTAAAAAACATTTAAATGTGAGCAGCATAGTCACTAAGTGTGCGCAGATGAATACAAAATGATGCAGTATTACCACACATAAGCTAGACTAACTTGTGTCATCTCAATCAACACATTGGAAACATGTCAAACACATCAAGCAGTTCATTCCACATATCTCAATTTAGACTGTTTACCAAAATAAATATGATGGAGGTTATTTATTTTTTTTATCAAATATGAAACAAGATTTAGTTTTCCACTCATTATATAACAGACATTCAAATAAAAATGAAAAGAAAATATGCAAGAGTGTATTTCTAAGGTTATAATTTGTTATTGAAGTAATCGAGATATATGGAAGAAAGACAGAGCTCATACTATGTCAGAAAAAAATGTTTCCCCATGTAATAATTGACACATTTGTATTTGTAAAATCTAACAAATGTTTAATAAAATTCAAGAAAAGAGACAAAAACCCATAGTATATTTACCAATTTTACAATCCCCAATATGTCTTAAGACAAAAAATGGCGAGTTATATCCGTGTGAGCTCTGCATAGTTTGTTAAAAGTGTAAATAAGTGTAAAAAACCAGCCTGATACGAACATAGCATTCTACCTGTCTCCACGTCTTCTTGCGCAGTCGCTTGGGCTTGTTTGACATGTTTGCCGCCTGCTGCGCCGCCTCAGCAAGCGTGGCAAGGTTGTGAGTGGCCAGGTTATGGGTTAGCTCATCGTGACAGAAGCTATCACCCGAGCAATCGTCACCGTTTGAACCCTGGTGGGACATAATGCTTCGGGAGTAGTCAGTTTTACTTGTAGCATGACTTTCGCTTGAAGTGTTTCCTTCGTTTGGGTTGAACAGCGCACTCATGGCACTGGTGGTGGGAGTGGCCTCTGTACTGGTCACACTGGGTCGGTAGGACGGCTGTCTGAGGACAGCCGCGTTGTGCTGGTAGTGGGACTGCAAGGTGGTCAGGGCCAGGCCCGTGGGCAGGGAACCAGACGGGAACATGCCTTCCTGCTGCATGTACTTGAAGATTGGAGAGTCCTCGAATGTCTTGGAAACTGTGGTGGATGACTTTTCAGTGGAAATAGGCCTATCAGTCACAGTTGTCTTTTCCTCTGATTGTTCCCTCTTCATGCTGAGGTTCAAGACCTGATCTTCTAAACTCTCAGGTGTCGTTTGTCGTGAAGTGCTTCCACCGTGGGCTAGTGGTGGCGATCTACGAACACTCAGGTCTAGTGGCGCGGCCGCTTCCCCTGGTCTGTGGGCGACATGCGGTGGCAAGTGATCATTGATGGGCGAAGCTGCTTTCAACTGGCTCGTGAAGAGCTTTGGCACATTTGGAATGTATGTCGGTGACTTTGAGATGTCTCTGTCATGCACGTTGCCCCCAAGAGCTGGTTCACGACCATATTTCCTTTCCCTAGCTCTCATATTCTGAAACCACACCTGCACAACTCTCTTCGGAAAGCCTATCTTGTTCCCCATGCGAATGAGCTCAAACTTCCGTGGTCTCGGATTAAGGACATATTGCGATTTCAGGTAACTCTGCTGTTCTTCCGTAAACTGAGTACGAATTCTCATGTTCTTCTCGTCCATTGAGCAGTCGGAATCCTTGTAGATTTCCTCCACCTCCTCTTCATCAGATGCGTTCTCTGTGTTGCAGTTGGTCGTCGACTCCACGTGACTCACGTCTGACATGGTGCTGTGGGGTGACTGGCATGACTCCATGTTGCTACGTTGATGAACGACCTCCTTGTTCTGTTTGCACAGGTAGCGCTCGTGCTGATGAAGGCTGATTGGACTGTCAAAACTCTCATTGCAAAACTGACAAGACAGCTGCTTTTGCTTGAAATTTCTCTCCGAGGATTCATCCAGATCTGATTTTGTTGTGGTGTCAACTTCACTGCACTCGGTCCCATCTAGCTTTTGCACAGGCATAAAGGGTTCCTTTTCAGTAGACATAGTATTGGGTTCATCAACAGACGTCAGCAGTTTTGTGTTGGAGTTTACATCGGGAGCAATCTGTTCTTTAGGGAACCGGCCACTACTAGTTGCAACCTCGCGACTTGGTGTCTGATTCTCACGTTTAACGTGGGAACCAGGTGTGAGGCTCCGCCTGGATGGCGTGTGAGGACGGGAACTGAACACACTACCCGGCGACACGGATCGGCCTGAATGACTTTGTGGGGAGAAGCTGCGAGTGGACTGACTGTGCGGCGAGACACTTCTGGTAGACCTGCTGACGGCAGACGACACACTGGAGTGGGATGGGTGGGGAGAGGCACTGCTGGGATCCTTAACATCGCCCGGCTTCATTCCAGCCATTATGGACGCCATGGAAATGTGGGCCAATAGCGGAGGTGGAGTGTACATCGGATGCAGGAAACCATCTGGTGAGGCAAACATGTGCGGTGGGTAGAAGAAGGACTGGACACCTTTCTGCTGGGCGTACGGATGAGCCATGAACGGTGGCTGGTGTGCTATGGAGACCGTTACCGATGACAACGGTGGCCGAGGAAACTGGGACATGATCGTGGAAGGTATACTCTTTGGGCTGTTGCTCTGCACTCCCTGACTGGTGTTGCCATGGTTACCAGGCTGGCCCTGGTGCCCATCTCTGGCGCGACTGGCAGACAGTCCCCAGCACTTCTTGGACGTGGTGTGGCTGGAGAAAGACCCGGAGTGTGAGAAACGCTTGCCACAGTTGTTGCACACAAAAGGCTTCTCGCCAGAGTGAATACGGACATGCTCCTGTAACAAGGATTAAGATATATGAAGTGAATAGCTTATTTCTGAGTTTTTTAGCAGTAACATGTTATTTGCATACATGCTGTGGCAATAACGCAGAACGCTGAATACTTGAAGTACCCAACATTGCAGTATGCAGTAGGCTATTATTAAAAGAAAAATTATCCTTCAATGTTATCTTTGATTGTTGAGAACTGAGAAAAGAGTTGGTCAATTTGTTAATATCTAAGTGATAAATAACACATGGTTTCATAACCCTCTTGAAATCCTTCAAAGAACCAACTTGAACAAATGTGTCGCGTTCTGAGAAAACTGAGCATAATGCTTGTGCGTAAATTGTCATCCCAGATTAGCCTGTGCAGTCCGCACAGGCTAATCAGGGACGACAATTTCCACTCTTATGGAATTTTTGGTTAAAATGGTGTCTCTTCTTAGCCAAAATCCAGATTAGGCGGAGGTGTCGTCCCTGATTAGCCTGTGCGAACTGCACAGGCTAATCTGGGATAAAAATTTACGCACATGCATTTTGTCCAGTTTTTTCAGAACACGACACAAATATGTTCCTCTGTTGGATAATTACCTTGAGATGATGTTTGAATTTGAAGGCCTTCCCACACTCGGGGCACTTGAACTTTCGGAGGTCGGTACTCTCGTTATGGCTGATCATGTGACGCTGGAGTCGATACACATTCGCGAACGTCTTGTTGCACACGCTGCAGACCTGTGACGTGGGCGAGTGCAGGGTCAGGTGCTTGTCGAGCTGCGACTTCTGGTGGAATGTCTCGTCACATTTGGGACACATGAACTTGAGGGGTTTGTCAGCGTGGGCCTCGCGCATGTGGTCGCGCAGGACAATGGCCCGTTGGAAGGTCTGTGGGCAGTGCATGCACTTCAGGACTATCTCCTCCTCCTCCTCACTGCAGCATTCTAAAAACAAAACGCAATAGAATGAGGCTGTGCCATTGGTTGGGTAAGACCAAAGATAGGAGGGCCTGCTATGCCATTCGCCAATTTAGCAAATGGCTACAAATTAGATAATTTGGCTCGAGAAATTTCCATTTGCCTATAACTTTTCTTCATAAAACCCCTTAAAACTGATAAAATGTGTTCTACCTCACATTTGACTAAAGAAAGTTTTGAGCCAGGGGGAGCCCTGAAGATACGAGTAAGTTCAATTGGAGCATGAAATCATCTCTGATATTTTCAAACAAGTTTCCACCAGCAAAAATTATAACTGTATTCAAGATTCAGCATTTGAATTGCATTTAAATATTGTTACAATTATTTAAGGGAAAAAAAATATGATAAGATAAAAAGGTTCCATAGTAAAGTTTATAACTATTCTTCTACTTAAATTGTATGTTGACACTATAACATTATTTATCAGGTAAAAAACGTATAGGATAAAGACAATGCGCACCGTCATTATTGGCGTGATCCTCAGAGTCACAGACAGGTTCAGGGTAGATAACTGCGGTGTCTCCGCGTCTAAGGAGCTCAGCTATTCGAGCATCCTCGCTGTGTCTGCTGCGAACTGAAGAGCCCCCATGGGAGATAACCTCGCGACTTGTGGAGTCAGGGGCTGCAGACTTGATCTCTGAAATATGCAATATGTTACCAATAGTCCTAGTTTTGCTTAAATAAGTATATTCCTTTACAATTAAATATAAACAGAAAAATAACAAAATTGAAATTTCTCTTTTTGGACCCATGCAAATTTGCTTCTCTGCACTGAGATTAATACATGAAATTCATTCACTATCTTGATGCATTTTTTCCCGATTAGCCAACTTCAAAAGCACATTTTCTTGACAATTTCTGTTCCCTGATTTTATTTTATGTTTTTATTATGGGAAACTTGACCACTCTGTTTCAGGCCAACGCTAATTGGTAATTGGATGTATATCTTGTATAAGAATTCATTCATTAATGGTTATAATAATAATAGATACATACCTCTCAAAATTGCAGCAACTTTCTCCTCAGGAGTTTCGAAAATGGTTTTCTTTTCTGTTTCAGCAGTCATTGATGTTGGTTTTTGCTCCTCGACCCCGTTGTCATGGTCATCAGTCCCATCGTCAAGGCAACCATTGTCAGGGGCAATTATCTTGTTTTTGTTGTCGTCAAGGGCTGCGTCATCTGCATCTTCCCCCTCCTCCCCATTGTCCACTGAAATTACACAAAAAATTCTTTTGCATGATTTTACAACTTCGATTTTGTAAAAGAAGTTATTTATTATCTATGCCATAGTTTGTATTGTACAAGCTGGTGTCTTGTTGTTGTAAAATACAGTGTTAAAAAATATATTGTAATATTGTGTTGAAATAAAACACAATTATAATTTTATATGAATGTATGTTGAATGTATGACACTTATTTATGTACCCATCAAAAAGAAATCATGAAATACTCTGTTTATGAAATTCATAATTCTTTATAAAAAGCTTGGTATGTTTGTACATAATATTATATGTTTGTATGTAATATCTTACAGAGTGAATACAATTTTGCACTTTTTTTTATCTATGCCATTACTTCAGGGCTCCTGATTGTGATCTTCAAGTTGTACTTATGAAAATTTCTTATTATTAATGAAATATTTTCGGTGACAATTACATGATATGAAAGCCTTTCACAGTAATGAAATAAACTAGAGTTTTGTCACAGACAAAACAGCAGTCCCCCACCAGGCTTACGTTGTCAGTATTAGAACAGGAACAGGATTTCCATAAGTTTTATTTAACTAGCTTGAGTACTTTTTAGGTATGGATGCAGATTTTTGTTTTAACCCTTTGAGCGTTGGAACCGAATTTTGAAGGCCTTTGCAAACTGTTTGGATCCAGATGAGAAGCCACAGAACGTGGCGTCTCATCAGGATCCAAACTGTTTGCTATTCTGATAGTATTCTTTGAAAAAAAAAATGGAAGAAAATACTAATTTTAGAAACTCAGCAGACAATATTTTAGCAGACGACAAATTTCCCAGCATGCAAAGGGTTAAATTATTTCTGTAAATTACAGTCTGTAATCAAAGAACCCCAATTTTGGTCTTACAAAAAAAATGGCATAAATATACCCCAAATGGCCCTCTATCGACATACCAAGTTTGGTAAACCCTACTAACTCTACTAAGAAATGTAAGCGCTGTCGCACGAACCATAATCTAGTTTTCACTTATTTCAGTAATCAAGGCAGCCACAATTTTTGTCTCACAAAAGAACTGAAATAACAAACATTTGGCTCTTCATCCACATTTGAAACAAGATCCAATTTTTAGTTTTCACTTATTTCTGTAACCAGAGCAATAACCTTGCATATTCCAAATATAGCCCTTTATCCACTGAGTATCATCAGTGTAAGAACTGAGATTAGCCCTTTGAGCGCTGGAACCGGATTTTGAAGGCCTTTGCAAACAGTTTGGATCCAGATGAGACGCCACAGAACGTGGCATCTCATCAGGATCCAAACTGTTTGCTATTCTGATAGTATTCTTTGGAAAAAAATCAAAGAAAATGCTAATTTTAGAAATTTAGCAGACTACATTTTAGCAGACAACAAATTTCCCAGCATGCAAAGGGTTAGTTTAATTAAGCAGGATCCTGATTTGTTGGTTGGACAAACACAATTTAAAAAAAGAATATAATTATTTTCTGTATGGCCCTCTATCTTAATACTCATTTAAGTTCTATTTGAGCTAGCGCAGGATCAACATTTTTTCCAAGGGGCAGTTAAACATACAAAACTGAAAATTCTCTTTTAGCTAGCAGTCTTACATTTTGAGTTATCGCATGATCACGATTTTAGTTTTAACCCTTTGAGCCCTGGAACCGGATTTTGAAGGCCTTTGCAAACAGTTTGGATCCAAATGACGCCACAAAAAGTGGCGTCTCATCAGGATCCAAACTGTTTGTTATTCCGATAGTGGTCTTAGAAAAAAAATCAAAGAAAATGCTAATTTTAGAAATTAAGCAGACGACACTTTAGCAGACAACAAATTTCCCAGCATGCAAAGGGTTAATTACCCGTATATCCTTTACCATAACCACCACAAAAATCTGAAATAACGTTCATATTCTACATACCGGTATGGCCTTTTTTCCACATACTTGGTTTCATCAACTTTACTCTACACTTTCCCACTCAGAAGCTAAGTGGAAATGGCCTATGCAAGCAGCATAAAACCAGAACAGCCTGCGAGTAGCTTGCAGTCTGTTCAGGTTTTTTGCTGTTTGCTACTCATCAGTACCTTAGGGTTGGGAACGAAGTTGGAAAATTTAAATCTATTAAAAAAGGTTTTTAATTTAATGTAATTTTCTAAGAGACTACAAACGTGTCAAACTTCGTGTCTGAGTGGTAAATGGCGACGTACTTGTTAAGTTATCGTAGGATCCAGATTTGTACAGACAGCAGGCATGTTTTTTTTAATCTAAGAAAATATTCAGTAAAATGCAGATAAAATTATTGTTATGTGGTAACCATGATAACCAAACACTATTAAAAAAAAATATAATCTACTTTACTTTTTCCAGGACATCAACATCATCTTTATTTATTTTCAAAGAGTCTTCTATAGCAAGAAAAATTGAGATCAGCCCGGATCCTAAAAGCGCAACCTTTAATTTTCCTGAGAAGACACAATAGACGCTCGGTCTAGCAAACTTAAGATTGAACTTATGTGGGGTCAATTGATCAAAAAGTTCAGAATTAACTTGTTTAGGAAAAAAGGTATCAAAATTAATTCAATTTGTCTAAAGGCTGGTTTATACCTGAGTCCAGGTAGCGCCCTTGTGAAACTTTATGTGAATTTAAATGAAACAGGCTGCCAAACAAATGAAACAATTATAGAACAAATTCCGTTCTGGTCCATACACCTTTTTGTTAAATTAATACCTTAACATTTTATAGGATCAAAGACATTGATGTATTACAAGCATGACTTGAAATTAGGCCTGAACGTCTAAAATTAAAATAAGTAAATTCTAAAAGATTCAAATGATGCTTACAAGGAAAATCCTTGAAACTCAGCTCAAAACATGGATAAATATACTAACTTTGTGAAATGCTGATAATTCAACTAACCTTCAACTAAATCCCTCCTTAGCTTTTGAATAAATGTCTGACAACCTCGAAATTCTCTGCACAAATCAAATCTCAACATTTTCCCAGACAATTTTATTTCACAGCCGAGAGATTACTCATGAAATATTATAATAATGTCCTCAACAGATATCTAAAACAAACCACTTCAATTTCTGCAGTTAAATGCCTCACACATTTCACACAAACAAGCCTGTTATCAGATTTAAAGTCTTTTAGTATTAATTATTGGACAGTTGCTGTGGTTATGCGAAAAAGACCGTACAATAATGATCACCTATCAGGTATCTTGGTTTTAACATCTGAAACCAATAAACCAGCCCAGCAAGCGACCAATAGAATCACCCAATACCTGTCACCTTTGATTTGTATTGGTCAAAAAACTTAACCAATACTAAATCAGTAAATGCTACCTGTACAAATCAGTTGAGACACCAGCAGTTACCTGTGATAGTGGAGGCGGGGCTATCCCACAATTCTCCTATAGAAATCCTTCACTACATCACCTTGGTTACAAACATTGATTTTTCCCCATATAAAGAAGGTAACGGATAATGAAGCGACATCAGATATGAATGGTTCATGCATGCAGAGAAGTATTTAGAGGAGACTTTATATCCATGATCACGGCGCCAGAGCCAATCGATTCTATGAAAAGTCCATGTATTAAAGACATAGCTAAGAAAGCTAAGGGTCAATATTGGAAAAGTCTCACTATTGCATGTCACTGTATATATCAGTACATTGAATTCATTTTAAGAAATTAGAAGGGTGAAGTTGAAATATTCTATTTATGATTTTCTCATACTGAAATAATAACAATTCGCAAACTATTAACAATTACAGTTTCCGTACAATTTACAATTAAATTTCTATAACAAAATATATTATAAATGATAATAAAAAATACACTGCAATAAGTTCTTTAACAAGAATGTTAACTCAATAATTTAAATAACAGTATTTTTTACATTACATTAGTGAAATATGATCGCTTAAAAGTTAAAAAGTTACCCAAGTGAGCAAGATTAATTATCACATCAACCAGTATGTTTGATCAATGCATTCAATTTGTGAACAATTTCTGGGGAGGGGGCTGAATGACATCTTGAGGATATGGCCCTTACAGAATAAGTGCCAGGTCTTGGAAGACAAAAAGCATCGCAATCAATGGCTATAAAGTATAATTTAAGGACCCAGCACACACATATCCTGCAGGAAGTTTACAGGATGAGGCATTAGCAATGAACTAATCTTTTGAGCAAATACCACTTCATGACAATTTCCTTGTCCTAAAATGGTCCTTTGTAAAACTAAACTGAGTCCATTGTTTCAATCTCATTTGGTGACTGCCTGTGCAAATACAGGCAAGCCAGAAAGGTAAGTGGTTTTCCCATTAAGCGCATGAACAAGAGACCCTTGGACCCTTAGATGCCTAATTAGTCGGTGACTGCACAGATTAAATCTAAACCAGGACCTGTCAACAACTTTGTTTCTTTATTCATTGTAAAGGCCTGGTGATAAATATAATAGCCTTTAAACTGTTTAAGTGAGACTGCACGATTTTGTCAAATATTTATGAATTTATATAAAATGTGTAAAAAAACTTTTTATACATATATTTCAATATAAATTAAAATAAAAGTTAAGAAGAACTAAGTCGAGAAATGCGAAATTAGTCACATATTTAATTCTGAAATCGAAAATGTCTGTACAGTCGAATTCGCCAGCATGTTTATAATGCATGTACGATGTGAATCTAAATTTAGGTTAAGCCCAGATTCGTTCATACGAAACAAAGACAGAATTTTGTTTTACGGATCATTTTAATTTCCTGCAAAGATATCTATTATATGACACACGAACACTAACTCCGATCCTAATAAAAGACGAATGCTTCGGTTATTGTAGGAAAATATGTACGAAATATCTTTGTCACAATCGGCTCATGGTATATTTGTCTTTGCTGCATTTTATGAAATTCGTCTTCAATGTATAATTTTTCTTGCCTATTTTGTGTTATTGTAACATATTTTTATCAATATATATTTCAATTTAACACATATAATGGCAGTCTCACTTTAACCCTTTGCATGCTGGGAAATTTGTCGTCTGCTAAAATGTTGTCTGCTGAATTTCTACAATTAGCATTTTCTTTGATTTTTTTTTCTAAGACCACTATCAGAATAGCAAACAGTTTGGATCCTGATGAGACGCCACGTTCTGTGGCGTCTCATCTGGATCCAAACTGTTTGCAAAGGCCTTCAAAATCCGGTTCCAGCGCTCAAAGGGTTAAACCAAAGTGTGTAAGCACTGGTACTGACTTAAGGGGGTACAAATGTCTATTCCTTTCGATTCAACATAATTAAAATTGTTGTAAAAAGAAGAAACACATATAGTCTGATTTTAATGATTTAAATTACTGTATAACATTTTTGCAGAAATTTGAGCTTTTTACAGCATTTCACAAACAATAAAAGCTGAAGCCAAGATATGGGATTTTGGCCTACAAAATTAATGCAGAATATTTAACCATTGCCAAAAAAAATAAAAATCATAACACTGCATAACCAATAAAATTGTCACATACACATGTCTTAGCTAAGTAGTATTACTGTGTACATTTGTATTACATGTATATGCATTTTGCTTAATTTTGTGAGACACATTTTTTTTAATTTTAAGTTGCATTTTTTTCCTCAGAAGCATTTTTTTTTACTTAGTTGCAGAGCAGACAACTCAATAAGGCTGTTATTTGTGATTGTATGTTTAATTAAACAAATTGCTCACGATAAGAAGATATTTATATACTACAGAAACATATGAGTTTGCAATAAAATCAGTTGAAAGTTCAAACCTTTCTCATCAACCTAAAACTATAACATAATTCATTTTGTATGATGAAAAAAATCTGGGTCAGTTATAACATTTATTAAAAATCTTCATCTTTCTTTAATTTTAATTGAAATAAATCATTTAACCGCCTCATGCGAAAATGAGTCTTTTGCCATATGCGTCCATCAAAGTCCAGATCAGCCAGCAAATTTTCACTGTCCACTTAATTGAGACCATGAAACCGTGCATGACTTTATACCTAAACCCTTTTGGCGCTGGAACCAAATTTTGAAGACCTTTGCAAACAGTTTGGATCCAGATGAGATGCCACAAAACGTGGCATCTCATCAGGATCCAAACTGTTTGCTTTTCTGATAGTATTATTTGAAAAAAAAATGAAGAAAATGCTAATTTAAAAATTCAGCAGACGACATTTGAGCAGACGACAAAAAGACCATGAAACCGTGCATGACTTTATAGCTTAAAGGGACTGTCCACTAGATTTTGGCATGTATTGAAGCATGTCATTAAATGCTCTATATTGATAAATTCAAACATTTGACCTAAAAATCTGCAGTTAAAAAACAAGAATACAATTTAAAAAGGGAAAAAAAAGTAAACCTCATCAGGGCTCGAACCAGTGACCATCGGGGTCCTGGAGTAAAAACCAATTAGACCGCTCGGCCATCCTGACAAGTATGTACGATAGCCGTATTTTATACCATATATAAGCAATCCTCGTAGTTTTACAAAATATAGNAATTTGTCGTCTGCTAAAATGTTGTCTGCTGAATTTCTAAAATTAGCATTTTCTTCGATTTTTTTCAAAGAATACTATCAGAATAGCAAACAGTTTGGATCCTGATGAGACGCCACGTTCTGTGGCGTCTCATCTGGATCCAAACTGTTTGCAAAGGCCTTCAAATTCCGGTTCCAGCACTCAAAGGGTTAAACTTAGACATCTTTGATTATGATGCACAGTATTAGTTCTGAATTTATGTGTATTTATAAATTTGTTCCGACTAATTATAACGAATTGTTTCTCACAAAAAGCATTGCATTGGTTTCTTTATTCTAACAATGTTCTTCAGATTTTTTTTTTTAACTTATATACTTAAACATTTTGATCAAACAAGAGAAGAAGGAGATTTGAACAAATCAACAGGTTATTGGGCCTAATTTGATTCAATAAGCAAGGTAAATGCAAATTAAGCTTAATTTTATTTAATGTTATTATATAGCTGTTTTACAGTCCAACTGAAAACAAATACATTATTATATACATGCATAATATTTGATTTAATTTGACAAGCTATTTATTCACATTTAGGAGGAAAATTCATATTACTGGTACAATTATTATTGAAAAAAAAACTCAATATAAATTAAATATTAGTAATTTATACTTATACAAAAGTGTATTTTACAACATTATTTCAATACCATTATTTATATTTTAAATCAAACAAGCATAACAAAAAAAATAAAAAAAATAAACAACATACAGCTGAGTCTGTGCAAATGGTTCCAACATTGCACCCGATCTTGTGAAAGTGAAAATAGCCGTGTCATAGCATAGTTAAAACTTTGCATTACATCCATGTTGCAGACACGTCTGACACTCCGTATATATCTTGCACTTTCGTTAGCTCATAAGCCTATGAGGCAACAGTGGCAACAAAGAAACTTATAAACAATTTTAAATTTCTCATAAAATCCCCAGTGGCACAAAAGCCCTATCACCATGGAAACCTGTCATAAGTCGCTGATTCTATGATAACATGCAGGCTTTCTCACTGACTAGGTAGTAGAGACACAATCTACCTAGCAATGCCACCTAGCTATCAGGGCCCCTAAAAACATAATGGTTCCCCTTTTTATGAGCACAATGTCTAGGGAAAACCTACAGCAGCCTGGAACCAGACAACCCTGTGTCTTTGTTCAAGGAGTCGGTGTCAAGGTATGCCCAACTACATTCCTAGCTTCCCGCCAATGGGAGAAAAAGAAATTAATGCTCAAACATTCTAGCTATTACGATTTTAATTACCAGCACATGTGTACACCTCAGTGCTTAGAACTTTCTCACAGACACCTGTGCAGCAAAGGGATTTGAAGACCGGGTCACACAGAGTGCCAGGGGTCAAACCATAATCAATCTTAATTACCTGACATTACCACTGACACAAAGGTAAACAGGTAAGCTACAAAGGAAACACTTTTGAAGTATGTTCCAAAATATACTTTTGAATTATGCAAGCAACCTATGAAAACATTAAGTAGAAGCATGGTTTTAATGTTAGTATTTTATGTCATTTTTCCTCGTGGAAATTGCAAGCTACTGGGAGAAAATGAGTGTCAAATTACCAGAGCGCAAAAGCTGATCACAGATTTTCTCACGGTGGCAGATAGGAGTCCTGAGAATGGAACGCAGGCTACTGTTCCTGTTGATGATGGAATAAAGGTGTATATGAGTAATTTTGGCGGGACTGAACTTGTCTTTGTTTGTCTGCTACGCTTGAAAAGGTGTGATAGTCTGGCACCCCATCATGTTTTGAACACCTACTTATCAGTAGGCATGGCATCTGAGTGCTTCAATTCACAAGAGCTAAACCGAATTTAAGATGCCTTAAATACTGTTTTATTTTCAAATTGTGTGACCTTGGAGCTAGGAAGATGCACATTGTGAACATTTGTACAGTGGAAAACCTAATAACCAGATCCCCTCTTAACCAATGAAGAAAAAGTCAGGGCAAGTTGTTTTATGGCCAAATTTGACTTCAAATCTTTAATGTGACCTTGACCTTTGAGGTAGGGGGCGTTTGTAACAAGTGACACTACTTCTTATGATGGTGGTCATTTGTGATGTTATTTATTTTAAAATTGATTATCATCAGATAAACGACAAAGTCACTGTCCGGACATGCTCACACATACATACACTCAACTGATTAGCCTGTGCGGACTGCGCAGGCTAATCTGGGATGACACTTTAAGCACATGCATTATGCCCAGTTTTCTCAGAACATGACTCAATTATTAAGACTGCTTAATTTAGCTTTCCCTCAGCGGGCTCGGCATCAATTGAATCATGTTTATCCCAAAATATTGAAAATGCATTATAGTAAGACAACGTAAGTCAGTAGTAGTTTCAGGGCTGCTTCTAATAAAGGTTCTTACAAATTGCTTGTGTTAACTGTTGAGCCTAATTAATATTATATTCTTGCTTTTTGTAAAATGTCTCAAAAATTGTAAAAATCATTATATTTGCCAATGACAGCTTTAAGCATGAGCTGCATATTGTGTTTCAACCTCGAAACTTTTATCCATTGGCAGCATGACAATAGATCTTTATAAGTATTCTGTTCCTCGTTTGTCTGAAATTATTTATTATAAAATGAAATGATATTTATAATTTCTATTCTTATTTTTCTTATAAAGCTAAAAAATCCTGTGCTGATTTAATCCAGGAGCAACACCTGTATTTACAAACAGAAACAAACAACCCAAATAAACAAGATCATTGAATTGTTGCCAATGCAGTTTCAAAGTTGTTTTTTTTAGACACAATTTTTGAGCCACTGCTATAAACTTTCTTGAATCTACATTCCGAGTGCAGCCAGCGTCCTGACACAGTAGTAGAGGGGTGGCCAGTCAAGGAAATACAACTGTTCCAATGAACAGGGGTGTGATTGAGGCGAAGTCAGAGGGGAGGAAAATTCTGTAGACTGATTTTGACTACGCGAATCGCGCGCATAACGCAATGACAAACCTTAAAACAGACATTAAAATAAAACATACATTAAAATAAACAATTTCTTGAACTTCATAACACTATTTCTTTATGAAAACCTGTTTAACTTCACACTTCACATACTGAGGATGCAAAGTAAACAATATTTACTGTGATCAAAAACAGCAGTTTTTCAATGTATTCACAGTAAATGGACTTATTTAATTAAATATCAAATGGGGAAAACATTAATAAATATAAACAAACACACTTGAGTGTTCTTGTTGAGTTAATAATGTATTAAACTGAGTTAAATTAATATATTTTAATGTGTTTACCTTTCAATATTCTTGCATTTCACATCTTCAGTTCAAAACTGAGTTGAATTAATATATTTTAATGTGTTTACCTTTCAATATCTTGCATTTCACATCTTCAGTTCAATGCTATTTCAGTTAACTGAACAGTGTGACAAACATAATNAATAAAAAAAAAAAAAAGTTATATAATTCTATATAATTCTATATAATTTTAGAGTACTCACAGTTTAACAGCATAACAACTGGGCTTTAAAAAAAAATATCACAGGCAAATGTGACACTAAAGTTTCAACAGTGCACAGATTTATGTTTAGGATTGTAATAAATTTCATGTAATAACCTCTTATTTCGTACATTCCCTCACCCCAAACAGCCTCTTAGTATGTGCTAAAAACTATGATATTTTGTTCAATTTGCTCATAATCAAAACAATTTTAAAAGCGGTTCTGATACACAACTTTGAAAATCAAATGGCCCTATGTTGTAGAGGTAAAGCATCTGCCTTGACATCAAAGGTACCAGGTTTGGTTCCCCCAGAAGACTTGTTTAATCAACTGTTGTTTTTTTTGGTTTTATCAATTATTATCATATACTATTCTAAATATAAAAGTGTTGTTAATAAATACATTATATGACATTTAAAAAAATGTGTGTGGAAACGTGCATTTAGCTCTATTTCCAAAGTCAAAATTATAATGTTTTTTGCAATTTACAAAATTTTACATTACAGAAAACATATTTTTAATTCCAAGGTTTAGGTGAGTAAAGTCTTCCTGATCTGTGCAGATATCATGTAAACATAATATATTATTATTGATTGTTAAGATATGATTTGAGTATGCACAATGATATCCATCATTTTCACATATTTAAACAAACATTTGAACTATTGTTTATGGAAACTATGTAATTTGTTATTCATACTTGTTAGCACTTAGCAGTTTATGATAGTTGTAAATAAATACAATGTTTGACAAGTTTATGCAATCTCTTAAATTCTCAACTGCAGCATTATTATTGCATTTCATTGCAATTTGCATGATCATTGCAATTTCATTTGTTGAAACATGTTGGCCCTTGCAAGTGAACTTTACTTACAATTTGTGAGGTGAAACTATAATATTTTAATATTTTTCAAACATGTATATGCTCAGAGATTGTATTTTCCTTTTTTTTTTTTTTTTTTTTTTTTTNATTTATTTAAAATGACTTATGACTACAGGTTGGTATTTTTCTGGTTTTCTGAAGGTTGATATATTTTATTTATTCCACTTGTAACACCTAATTTACTATCATGAATGCACCTATATGTATGAATACACGAACCAAATAAGTCTTGCTTTATCTATATTTATATTCATAAGAGTGAAATTTGTTATAAAATGGTAAATGGAAAACAAGATCCAGGGTTGTCAACTTGCAATGTCTGAGAATCCATAATTGTTTTTCTTAAACTTTGATTTTGGATGCAGAATACTAGTGCATTAGGAAATATGGGAAGAAGAAACAGAAAATCAAAATGTTGTATTACAGTTCTAAAACCTTAATGAGTATTAATATACTCATAAATAGATATCTATAATATCTGCACCATAACTAATGGAACAGTCACAAATTATATAACCAATAATTAAACATTCTTAACTCTTTAAACTAATTTAAACAAGAAATATCTTTAAAAAAGATATACTGCATTTATTGTGGTCAGTGTTTATGAATGATCAAAAGTTATATCTGTGAGATCAAAAATAGCAAATGCCTTTTTTCTGCGCAATTCTTATCTGCATCACATGCAAATAAATTACGGGGTGTCACGCCAGATTTCGTGGCTTATTTCGCTTGATTAGATATTATTACTAAGATATCTATATGTACAGAATAAATAAACACAAGAAGCATGAAAATAAATGAACGCATATAGGTCAGCCGGCAACACTTGAATCTTATTTGATTCCATTATTAATAACATCGTGAATCATCGTGCTCATGCTTTATAAATTGGTCTCAATGGATAAATGTTTCTAATTAAATTATTCAAAATTGGTCCTTATCATGCAATTGTTAAAAACACATTAAAAATCTATGATTGACATATCATTATAATATCGCCGAATATCTTTTAGTACCTTCTGATCAAAATAAACTTTAAGTGCACATAGTTCACGCGATAGCGTTTATAAAACCGTTTCTGTAAATGACCACAAACTGACATTGATACCTTTCGGGTTGGAATGCAATGCATTTAAGTGAGGTTACAATTCCACTGCTGGAACGACGGCTTGTTTAAAGCTTCAAACATTTACGTGTTAAAAGGTCAATTTTGAAAAAACAATTTTGAGAACACAGCCTTTAAGTACAACACTCTGGCGCTGAATTTTCTTCTAAATATAAAGGGGCACACATTCAGTATTGATGTCGAGAATCAAGTGTGAAACTGCTCTATCTCTCAAACCTTATCATCAAAGATACAATTGTTTCATGCTGAATACGCAGTTAACATCGTTGCTAAACGAACTGTAGTATCCCTTTTCATACCCAATACTTTCCAAAAATAGAAAGTCGATGGAATCACATTTTAATGTTAATGTGAAATCTGTTTGTAAATTGCATGTTTTCTACGGCGAAAAGTTTCAGGCCAACCGGCGGGAAATTTTATATTCAAATTGATTGGTCGCTTACAAAGGTCAGGCTAAGGTGAAAAGCTGGCGTATACAGCTAACGCCGAAAAATGATCTTGTCTTGTATCAATCGTATTACCATAACATCTTCCACCAATTTAACAACCACACACTAGACTTAAGAGAGACAGATTTGAATAAACCACAACCATCACAAGGTTAAAATTGAACTAATGAATAAAAGACACAAATGTCCCATTATTTACCAATTACACTTACACAAATTCTCTATAAAGAATCTAGGAGTCCTGCATAGAGTGCGGGTGACAGGTATGATCCCCTTGGCCACACTGAAAGTCATCAGGCCCTTAGACAGGCACTCCAGCTTCCATACTCCCTCCATCCTCCAAGCATCAACACAACACTCAGGTAGCAACATTATTACAGTTAATACTACATGTACTTAAATCATCCGGATGATTTCCAATCACTCTAAAGCATCAAAAGAAACTGCTCAGACACCTGTTGGACATACAATATCCTTAGATTCCTTACTCTGTTGTGCTGCTACTTCAGCATGATAACACTGACCAATCAAATTAAATTTCTTCTCTTGCATCTATTGATTGATTGGTCCAGACTTCTATACAGTAGATGTAGGGGGGATGCTCATTTACATAGCTCACAATTAAGTGCCAATTAGCACAGCAGGGGTCTGCTAGTATTTGTGTTTGTGGAAAGGATTAGGTGTTACAGGATGTGTCACAGAAGGGGTCCAAAGTGGTCCCTAAAATTTAGCACATTGCCTGAGTGAAGGGTGCAGGAATAGGGGTCTTTTGTACAGGTAGACATGCTCAGTAGGTGTCAACCTGATAAACATGTGTACCTTTTAATTGGCATGGCTTGCAGTCTGGTCTATTAATATCATACTATCAACTATCACAGGAGATTTTGATTCATGACTGCAATATGAAAAGATTCAATACTGCAATATGAAAAGATTCAATATTATCAGATATGAATATAACCATCACCAACTTAAAAACAAAATGTTGAATACAAACTCGTTAAAACATGACCCTTGTTTTGAAAATAATACGAATATGAAAAAGTAATGTTGAAATAAAAGATACTTGGCATAAATCCTGATTTTGAAATTGAAGATTGAAAATTTACATTTTCAAATAATTAAATTTAAAACAAAAAATGAAATGTTTGTTAAATAGTGTAATGCATATTAATAACAATTTTGAATGCATGTTTTATAAAGTTAATAAATCAATATGCAGTACATATAACATCCCCAATTCACATGTATACACTTATGCTGGTATTTGCAAAATATAAGAAATAAAGGAAATATATCCATGAATACATGTACATGTATATTTAAATTGTACACTTGTAGGTTGAAATATATGGTATGTTAGTATTTCCATAAGACATATTCGAATCACACATTTACCAGTATATCTTTTAAGTATTTTACTACAATACTTGTCAACAGGAAATTGAAGTCAAACAGTGTTCTCAATAGTAAACGGGCAAAATTCGATAGCCTATTCTGGCTTTCAGGGAAGATATCCGGCTCTAGGATAAGCGCCCCCCGGAGAAGTGCCCCCTCAAAGATTTTTCACTGGGCGGATATTTGCCCCCTCACTTTTTTATTATTTGGCGATGAAATGCCCTCTTGCTTGAAAAAAGGGGGGCGAAGAAGTGCCCCCTTGTCAGAAATGATGACCCGGAGAAGTGCCCCCTAAATAAAGAAATTTTGCGGCGAGTAAAGTTATAGCGGAAGAAACCCCCTTGCACATTTTGCATACGCGGAAGAAACACCCTCCCAAAGCGGAACAAACCCCCTTCCAGTTTTCAGACAGGCAGAATAAACACCCTTCCTAACTTTGATAAATTTGATTTGATTAATTGATAATGACATAACTTCTCATTATCATCTACAATAGCCAGTACATTACAGGACCAGGATTATAATTTAATGAAGGTGCAAAAATCTTTTTCCAAACTGCTTTGTGCTGTGTACCGGCTGTTTGTTCACAAGTTGTTAATGATGAGATGAACGGTTCCTTTTATTATCCTTCGAAAAAGTGCTGCTCGTGTGAATTTGTGAATAACTGAAGCATTTGTCTTTTTATTAGGATTAGGATCGGAGTAAGTGTTCCTTGCAGGAAATTTAAATGATCCGTAAAACAAAATTTAAATCTGTTCAGACATTTTCGATTTCAGACTTAAGTATCTGGCTTATTTCGCATTTTTCGACACATGCTTTTCTTAACTTTTATTTTAATTTATATATGAAATATATGAATAATGTAAAATCGTCCTTACTTTTCGCGACTCGAATCGACTGACGCGTGACAGTTGTTTTTAGTTCAAACATAACTTTCCGACTGAAATATACTGGCTGTTATGGACAATTGACTGTTATTCTCAAGTGTAATATAGAGTGATTGGTCGGGACCAATCACNGGGGGGGGGGGGAATCCAGACTGACCATTGTCTGCAATTGACCGTTATTCTCAAGTGACCGTTATGACAGTTTTGACTGTATTCACACATTTGTAAATTAAAATCATTGCAATTTCCCCCAAAAACTCTTTTTTTTTAATTTATGTACAACTTCAGTAGAAATATCCTTTAAAATTAATGAATACCAGCACTTGTCTTTCCTAACCAAATGTATCTGATTAGCCCAGTCTCCTCATGACAGGTTCAAAGGTGTAACAGACCAGTCACTATCATCGGTGATCTTTCACCTATTAAACTGTCATAATCTCTAAATATTTGAATGCCCCTTCATTGAAAGATTTGACGATATGAGTAAAGGCCACCAATTTGTCCACGGCAGGTAAAACCGGGAGAATGTCACATGACAACTGGACATGGTTGGGTATAATTTAGCGCAAGAATAGCCCCAGCCATGCGCTTCGTTCCCACATTCAGTAAACCTGGATTTAAAATGCAATCGCACGCCAGTCGTGTGAGCAGATTTGGTCAATTAAATGTTTCTTTCATGCCTTATTATAATAATTTCTCGAAACAGCCTCTTTACCGGGTAAAAAAAGTCTCCTGGCTTTATATATTCTTTTATCGAGCTTAATACAGCTGGCAGGTTTTTAACGTTAAGTACAGGACTGGAGTGGTACAGTAGCAATTGTTATTGACAGAATGAAGATTGGATGGTCATTTACTGTACAAAGGGCTTAAATCGGCAGTAATTACACCTTGTCCATGTTTTTCAAAAGGGCGCTCTCCATGAAAATTCAATAAATCACAGGCTTGGAGATTAAATGCATTTAGCGCAGGCAAATATTGTGCATGCACCTCTATTCTTTAGTGTTCACACCTTCTGCATACCGGCAAATGTACAATCGTGAAGACAGCCTTTGTCAGGGGGGGAATAACAATAACTGTAGAATCTTAAATTTGTTTCTTAATTATGCAAATAAACATTCAATTGTTAATTGTGCACACCCAATCTGCCACGGTTTCATCGGGTCCTCTCGCAGTACACTTGACGAGAAATCTGCCCAAACATGGCGTGATTTGCTAACGAAAAATCAATTAAGAAGAAAATCTGTCAACAAAAACGACTCATTTAAATACAAGAAATACACCAGGTGAATATTGGTCCTGATTTTGAAGGACCGAGTCTTCATGTCTTGAAATAAATTTAAATGAAGACAACAATTAATTCCAATAAATTCGCAGATAATTTTCACGTACTTTGTTAAGAATTTCCATTGAACATGGTAATAAGCCACTTTTTGTTTGTTAACAACTTTAAAGAACCTGACAATTATGCGGCGATGTACTTAAAAATGTTTCATGTTCTCCCTTTGGGTTTCAGCCAAAATTATAATCCAAATAGTCTGTGATTTTTTTTTTAATAATTCAGCATATTTAACTGTACATGCAAGTATTAGAGATAAGACAATTATTTAGACAAACAAATGATTTTATCCAAAAGATTTAAATAGTATGAAAATAATATTCATATTTTTGCCATCTAAAGTTATTGTAAATATTTTCGAAAAACAATGATGTCATTTCATTTAAGACCAAAACAATTAGGTCAACTATTAAAAAGTAAATGAAAAAAATAGTCCAGTCATGTATATTATCAAGTTACCATAATTTGCATGCATAAAGAGTTCATTTGGGTATGAAAAATAGGTGTGGTGGGTGGATTGCCCAATCAGAAAGCAGTGTTTACATGAAAATGCAAAACACAGTGTTTAAATGAAAATGCAAAAGCTTGTTATTATAAACCAACATGATAACTTTTAGCAGAATTATAAAATAATGCTAAAATCATGTAAAATTGTAGTGCATAGATGACCTCTGTGTGAATGTGAAGGTCATGCACTATCCTGTCATCACAGATGATGAGTATGCCAAGGTTTCAGGATCACATCTTCTGTATTTTTCAAGTTATTTCAGCTTTTGTGGACAGACTGACTGACGGACGGATGAACAGAAGAGGGGATTGACAGACGGACATAGGGCGAACTTATGGACCAATGTGTATAACAGGTTTGATGATGACATCTTATTTACTTTTTGTTTTTGTTACAAATATGAAGTGAATTCTTTTTTCTGCAACAATGACCTGACCTTTGATATTAGGTGAACAATTAAAGGTCATGCATAATCCTTATTTATAAGGTTCATCAAAGTTTCTTCAGCATGTTTTGAGTTAAAGCCCCATTAATACTCAAAATCAACGAAAATTTCGTATACTATTTCGCAAAATAAAGATAAATAAATAAAAATCAGTGTTCCTTATAGCAATTGACAAAATTTCAACGCTTGATGTGGTCTGGTAACATGGATTTTTGTAGATACAAAATGCTCGTTTATATTTTTTTGTGACACAAATCATTCTGTTTAATTTCCCGCAAATATATCTATTCATATGACACATGTACACTAAAATGGTACCATGTAAGCGTTCATGTGTTGTATGAAAAGATATCGTAAAATGCAATTAATTATGCACAATTAAAAAAAAAAAGCATTTTGTATCTACAAACATCTCTTTTCCAAGACCACATCTGGCGTTGAAAATTTGGCAATTGCTATAAGGAACACTGATTGTTAATTGTTCAACTTTATTTTGCAATATACATGTATTGTACAACATTTTCGTTGATTTTGAGAAGTAATAGAGTCTTTAATGCATGATTCATTTAGAGGACAGATAGACAGACAAACAGAGGGCAAATCTATAGTCACTGTTGGTGAAACAATTGAAGGGGACTTACACGATTTACAAGGTAAGCATAAATATATTTTGTGTCATTCAAAGGTCAACCTATAATTTGATGGTTGATAAGACTTTTTAATGTTCTTAATGTGTACAAATAAGGTGCCCTATGAGAAACAAAAATATAAAAAATTATGGATTATTTTAACCTATTATTCCATAACAAATGAAGGCCAATTTGACAGCTCATGACACTACCAGATCCATTGCAACTCCAACACTATTCCATCATTGGCATCGGTTAGCCCCAATGTCCCCTCCTGCCATTAGTGTAATGAGGTGACCAACTCTGACATTTAGCTTAATGTCTCCCCATGTATCATGTATCTAAGCCCCAATGGTAATGACAGTCTATCATCAGATTGTACACCTTCCATAATGGTAATGACAGTCTATCATCGGATTGTACACCTTCCATAAAAACATACAGAGCCAGTGACACCTTCCATAAATGCATACACTGAGCCAGTGACACCTTCCATAAATGCATACACTGAGCCAGTGACACCTTCCATAAATGCATACACTGAGCCAGTGACACCTTCCATAAATACATACGGTACACTGAGCAAGTGACACCTTCCATAAAATTCATAAACTGAGTCAGTGCCTGACAGGGCGCTAACTGGCCCACACCCAGTTTGCGCAATATTAATTCAGTCATTCAGCAAGGGTGTTAAAAGCTGGTGGAAAAATAATTGACATTTTGTTCCTAGGTGTAGAAGCTTTCAAGCTTTTTATGGCTTTGCCTAGTATGAGATATTAGGGCTTAATACACTTCTCCAAGCACCAGACTAGTTGACACATGCCAAAGATTTAATGATCAATCAACAATGGTGGAACAATAACTACCTCTTTACTTATGATGATGCATTGCTCAAACATAGCACAAAGTTTTTATTCTTTGAAAGTGCCACGTCAACATGAACATATTATTGGTTTAGGCGCGTCTGTAAATTTCGTTGGGAACTCTCAGTTTTATTTCCTTGTTGAAAATCTTGCGACATGTATAAAACTATATGATATTAATTTACCACAGTATTGAATTATAGGTACCACTTCTGTTGGTACTGTTATGTTCAACAATATACACTGCACATGTAATGGTAAATCTACTGCCACAAAACCTCACTTGAAAGTAAAATGAAAATTTAGATTCTTAAAGGGACTGTCCACTAGATTTTGGCATGTATTGAAGCTTGTCATTAAATGCTTTAAATGCTTTATATTGATAAATTTAAACATTTGAACTAAAAATCTCCAGTAAAAAAACAAGAAAACAATTTAAAAAAAGGAAAAAAAGTAACCCTCAACAGGGCTCGAACCACTGACCCCCGGATTCCTGGAGTCCTAGAGTAAAAAGCTACCTGTTTAGACCACTCGACCACGGATTCTCATGTTTAATGCGGATGTATTTTTTAGCTATATAAGCAATCCTCGTAGGTTCCCAAAATATCGTTTCGCATCGCGCGACGCTTTATCTAGTGGACAGTCCCTTTAAAAAATATTGGTTACTCATGTTTACTCATCATAAAAAAAGAAAACTTTAACTACAGGTTTTAAACCTGACCAACTTAATTTTTTCGTGCTGATGCTAATCTTTTATTTAGTAATTCAGGTTGAGTTTTTTTAAGTATTTTGCTACATTTGATCATATTTCCTTTACTTACTTTTACATACAATAAACAAGAAATATCTTTAAAAAAGATATACGGCGTTGTTTGTGGTCGGTGTTTATGAACGATCAAAAGTTATATCTGTGAGATCAAAAATAGCGAATGCCTTTTTTCTGCGCAGTTCTTATCTGCATCACATGCAAATAAATAACGGGGTGTTGCGCCAGATTTCGTGCCTTATTTCGCTTTATTAGATATTATTACTAAGATACCTATATTAACAGAATAGAAAAACACAAGAAGCATGAAAACAAGAAACCGTCGGAGACGGGTTATGCTCCCCAAAGTTTTTTTGTCACAATATTGCACTATATATTCAGATAAAAGGAACATCTTGAGGGGCATAACTTTGGACAAAATAATACGATGGATGGTTTAGCAACTAAAATTTTTTTCAAAGGGCCATAACTCTCTAAATAAATCATCTAACCAGAACCCACTAATAACATGCGCATATCCTCAAGGTAGTTAAGCTTCCCATAAAGATCATTGAATTGCAGTCAGTAGTTGGGGAAAAATAGCCCGGACAAGAATTGCACTATATGTACAGTTTATAGAAAATTTCAAAGGGCCATAACTCTGTGAAAACTCATCCGACCATAACCGGCTGATAATATGCACATCTCCTGTTGGTAGTGAAGCTTCCCATAAAGTTTCATTGAATTCC
>VMBQ01001583.1:90333-112874 GCA_007657795.1 Dreissena rostriformis
GGTTGGAATGCAATGCATTAAAGTGAGGTAACAATTCCACTGCTGGAACGACGGCTTGTTTAAAGCTTTAAACATTTACGTGTTTAACGGTCAATTTCGAAAACAATTTTAAATATTTTCGTCAAAGCGTATATTAGGTTACTGAACAACAATACTTATATGATCTAAAATTTATGAATGCACAGAATGCAATATCGTAGTAATTACCAAATATGAGAACACAGCCTTTAAGTACAAACGCTCTGGCGCTGAATTTTCTTCTAATTATAAAGGGGCACACATTCAGTATTGATGTCAAGAATTGAGTGTGAATCTGCTCTATCTCTCAAACCTTATTATTAGAGATACAATTGTTTCATGCTGAATACGCAGTTAACATCGTTGCTAAACGAACTGTAGTATCCCTTTTCATACCCAATACTTCCCAAAAATAGAAAGTCGATGGAATAACATGTTAATGTAAATGTGAAATATGTTTGTAGATTGAACGTTTTCTACTGCGAACAGTTTCAGGCCCACGGGCGGGAAATTTTATATTCGAATTGATTGGTTGCTTACAAAGGTCAGGCTAAGGTGAAAAGCTGGCGTATACAGCTAATGCCAAAAAATAACTGTTAAATAGATATTTTGAAGATTTCTGTCATTTAACATCCTTATTAAAGTGGGAAATTATATGAGGACACCATCATGAACTGATTTTAACCCTTTGAATGCTGGGAAATTTGTGGCCTGCTAAAATGTCGTCTGCTGAATTTGTACAATTAGCATTTTCTTCGTTTTTTTTTTCTAAGACCACTATCCGAATAGCAAACAGTTTGGATCCTGATGAGACGCCACGTTCTGTGGCGTCTCATCTGGATCCAAACTGTTTGCAAAGGCCTTCAAAATCCGGTTCCAGCGCTCAAAGGGTTAAGCTGGCTGGGAAATCGTGATAGGTGGCAAAGCATAAGTTATTGAAATGATATTTGACCCAGTAACCTTGTTATACCTGCGATATTGAACCTTTGCAAGGTAACAGACAGAATGCCTATTTATCATATTTGTAGGCACAAACAGCAAATAATCCCCAATCAAATCCATGTAGACAAAACTGACAGAACAATTTGTTATGAACACCTTATGTTCCTGGTAAACATCACAACACAGGAAACAAATTAATCAATTTATGCCCCATTTTATACTAAACTTCCCACCTCCAAGTCGCCATTTTGATTCTCAAAGAGAATGCCATGTGCATACCTGAATGTTTGGGTTTCTTCTTATCCTCACAGCAACAGCTGTAGCAACACTTTTTGGCCAGTTTCCGTGTTGATCTATTCCGCAAATTATACATTTTATGTAAATTTCGATCCGTCACTCTTTAATAGACTTAAAAAATGCAGTTTTTGTCATGCACAGGTAACATAAAGCTTTAGGTTTTTACCTACAAATAAATTTACCTGATTATAGAAGCCAGGTGCTTATGAGCAATACTTAGACTGGTCACCATGGTTACCAGGCTGAAAAAAAATGTTCCTGCGGATGGGCTTGTATTGTTGTTAGTGCATATACAATTTGATAATGTCTGTTTTCTTACTCATACAGGAATTGCAACAAATATCCATTACAATTAGGTAGTAAATTAAACACTTTTAACTATACAAATGCATTTAAATTCCATATTTCTTCCATATTTTATGTAAGCATTTATTAAATAGGGATTCATCATGAATGTACAAATGAAAATGTATGTCAGTAATTGCAAGGGCATTTATTTGTCATAAGAACCATTTCATTAATTGGTTGCATATAAAAAATGTATTCAATAATTAGAAAAACAAGAGCTGTGTTTGTGAAACACAATGCCCCCTACTGCGCTTTGAAGCCATATATTTGACCTTTGACCTTGAAGGATAACCTTGACCTTTCACCACTCAAAATGTGCAGCTCCATGAGATACACATGCATGCAAAATATCAAGTTGTTATCTTCAATATTGCAAAAGTTATGACCAAGGTTAAAGTTTTGGGACAGAATGTCAGACAGACAGGCCAAAAACAATATACCCCCGATCATTCGATCTGGGGGCATAAAAATGCTTCTTGCACAAGATGCATTCAACTTTCTCTTAAAGAATTGGTTACATGAGCTATCTTCAGTTTTGTTGACAACATGTTGTTACACGAGATATGACTGCTGCAATTTGTTTAAGTGGAAACTAGCTAGAAAGTAGAAACTAATTTCATCCTGCTTTCCAGTACACAATATAATGGGTTTAAGTATATAGGTGTAGCACATTTCAAAGTGTGCACTATTTAAAACAAGAACTTCAACGGCAACACACTTCTGAGCCTTCACACCAAAATATACAATAAAATTTATTAAGCAAATCTCATTCAGGGAGTGTTATAAAGATTGTCCAAACACACCAATTACTGGTTCATACCAGGAAATGGACACAATAGTGTTTCAACAAGACTAAGGTTAATGCGTTTGATGCAATCGAAAGCAAATGAAATATATGTTTAAACTAAACAGATCACAAGAAATGGATACATGTACCTTCATCTTTTAACTTAACCCATTTATGCCTAGCGTGTAGAAAAAAGGCCTTGGCAAACAGCGTTGACCCAGATGAGACGCCGCATGATGCGGCGTCTCATCAGGGTCTGCGCTGTTTGCTTAAAGGAATTTATGTAAGAAATATTCTAAATATAGAAATAAATATACTAGACATCCCTAATTTTGGAAATAAATTGATCCAATTTAGAAGGATGGGAGAGTCCACTAGGCATAAATGGGTTAAACTGATTTTCAGTGTTGTGTGCAGGGATATCTGTGAAAGACACACCTCCAGGTGCCAGTCTATATTTGCAGGCAGTGAGGCTGGGCATATCAGGCAGCTAGCTACTGTTCTAAGGAGATCATCTGATAATCAGCAGCTACCTGGGAAACCCCCTTTTGACTAATCAGATTGCCTTATGCAAATGATCCAGAATAAATAAGGGTATAATTTGCACGTAGTTGCTAATTGGTGCAAATACCCTTTTCTACACATAAATATTAAGAAATCATTAAAGGTGTTAGTATGATAATCTTATAAGAAATCAACAATTCTATTTCAAGGTGTGCATTATGTGTTGTTTTTTTTTATCAAATATCACTTTGAACATAACATAATCAACAGAAAAACAACACTGGTTAATTATTTACGCAAGCGAACACATTCTGTAAGATTGGCTTCAGAGCAGAACGCTCATACCGACTATTACCGACATAATAACCTATTTAGGTGTAAAGTATAAATGTCAAACATCATAATATTCAATATTGCATTACCTAACGCCAGGAATGTACACCACGGCCTTTACTACAGCAGGTTTCTTTCTAACAATATGGCAATTTATCAGTTCAGGTTTGTTATGTTTTTTAAAAAAAGGTTTGTAGATAAAGTATAAATATAATCTGTTGTTATAAAATGAACTGTTCTGGTTTTTGAAAATAAAAAGAACAATTGAGCTTAGATCCTTATAAATATATCACATTTTAATATTGGCGTAAATAAGTATATTAATATGTTGTAAATATTATTGTTAAACTGTTAAATCTTATCAACATAAAGTTATTATATCATTCATGGTGTACCCAAACACTTCTTTTTCAATAACACTATTTGATTATGGGCCCATTAATATGAACACATATCTCATACATAACTTCAAAAGCAATCATGAAGATCCAAGGTTGAGTAAGGGTGCTCTTGATTGAAAAGCCAAGCAGGCTTATCAGCTGTGCACACCTTTGCTAATCAGTGGTCAGATCTGGGAACAAATTGTTCCATCTTACAGGTAGTCTGTAAACCTCCCTCCCGGGGAACCTGGTTCATCATGCCCTCAGCTCTCTACTGCTGTAGCTAGCATCAGAACATATAGACATATACACCAATTTTACACTCGGTACCAAGAGCTCTAAGTGGTTTTCAAGCGTATGCACAATACAGCAAGGAAACATCCAGGCCCTTAAGAAGAAGGTGGAAGGGAAACAACTAAATTGCGCAAATCCTCGGCTGTATTAAATGGCACATGATGATTGATTCTGTTTTTGTGAGGGCTGCTTTACATCAGCATGCTACCATGATGGAGTTGTTGCTATCATGATGTAGATGATGCTCATTATTTCCAGCCCCTTTTTACCAAGGCTTGAGTTTAACCTGTTCCCTCTCAGAAATAAAGTGAAAATGGCTTTGCAACCAGCATAACACAAGAACATATTTCAGATGTTATGCTGTTTGCTGCTCATTGGTATGTAAGGGTTGAAATGAAGCCTTTAAAACTAGAATCTAGTAAAAAAGGCCTTCAATTTAATTTGATTTTCTAAGGGACTACCAATGCGTCACAAATTCACAATGTATATCTTAGTGGGAAATGGTTTTAAAGGGGTGGGCTATTATGAGGCCTATGATAAGTGTGGAGGTGATGTGGCCATTGGCAACCCCTAAATCCCCTTTCACAGCATCCATATCCAACAAAACATGTTTTGGAGCTGAAGACTAAATAAACAAGGAAATATTCACACTTGTTAGGTCCTGAAGAGTTCAGTCTGTAAGTCTGCAATTATCAGGTAATTCCTGGCATGGCAGAAATCATTACAAGAATGCCCCCAGCAGGGGACCCCCTTCCTGACGGGTACCAGACCTGTGAAAACAGGGGTCACCTCAATCAAAATTGTTATTATTAATTGGTTTGCTTGTATTTCAAGAAGAATTGTTCATTAATATTCCGTTATTAATTTATATACACATGATTTTGTTCCATAAGTTTAAACAAAACCAGGCAAGATGCAGTTGAAATGTTCTCAAGTGTGTTAAAAACTAAGTTCTAAGTTTTGTTTAATATATTACGGTACAAAAAATAAAGTCATATATTACAAGTCCTTTGTTTCATTGTTCTTTTACAAAGTACTTCTTATCAAACCTCCATGACTATTACTCATCTTTGCAATATCAAAATGCTAACACAAGATAATTATCAAAGATGCTCCACTGCTAGGGGAATATGCAAAAATTTCACTGTAAAGCATGATTTTCATGACAAAATCCATTAATGGCCCTCACCCAAATGGCCCCCAATTACAGTTCATGAAAATTGGTCTTATCCAATCAAATTTTGCCATCTGTCTCCACATTTCATGGAATCTCATGTGGGAATTTAAAACTTTATAACTTGAAATTGGCTTTTTCCATAAATCTTTCAACTCAATTCTTTCAATTTAATCACGAGAAGAAAGTAGAATAGCTCATACCGGTAACTAAACTTTATTATCATTTCGTTTTGTCTTTTTTTCCAAGTAATGTTTACAACATGATGGCAATTAATAATTCATTGAGAATAATTATAGTGCTAAAGGCCCAGTCTCACTATGATTCCGGTGGAGCCCGGGTGCGTGATGAACCGGGACTCTACCGGAATGAACCGGGGCTCCACCGGGGATGACCGGGATGAACCGGGGACGACAGGGGCTCCACCGGGTAAGTATTAAAATGTTAAATACCTCCGGGATGAACCAGGAGTCACAGAGAAGGACCAGCAACGACCGGCGCGGCACCAGGAATAACCGGGACGGCACTGGGAACAACCGGGACGGCACCGTAGCTCCACCGGTTCCCATTCAGACCCCGGCAGAGATTTGGCAACTCCCCGGTTGTTGCCGGTGGTTCCCAGGTGGAGCCCCGGTGAATGCCGGCAGAATCCCGGTATAGAAGGGTGCATCGGTAAACTGGCGCTCTGCCGGGATACTACCGGCATTTACCCGGGCTCCGCCTGGGCATTACCGGCGATGACGGCGATTAAACCAGGGCGTTGGTGTAGCTCTGCCGGGGTCTGATGCCGGTATAGTCCTGGTAAGTGCCGGCGGAGTTATGGTAGACCGGGGCTCTGCCGGGACGCTGCTGGCTTTCACTGTGGCTCCACCTGGACATTACCGGCGACAACCGTGGCTGGGCCAGGGCTTCACCGGGATAAACCGTAACTAGTCCGGGAATGACCGGGACTCTGCCGGGTTGTTGACTAGCTTCAACCGGGGCGGCACCGGGAAATAGTGTGACCACATTAAAAAAAATCGACTTATCGTCCCGGTTTTCGCCAAACCGGGATGGACCGGGGCTCTACCGGCAATAGTGAGACTTGGGCTTAAGATACTAGATGGTGTTAGAAAGGTGTTGTCCACCTTGTTATAAAAGTATCATGAGTATGTGAGCACTCCAATTGACAAACAGGTTATGAAAGCAAGTTTTGTCATATACATGAACGTAGACAAACATAAGAATCAAGCAACAACCGTTTGTACAATTTGGGGTTTAAATTTTCCTCTTGTCATTACTCATCTTCATTTGATTTAATATCTAAATTTACAAAGATGTCCTGTTATCAATATAATGAAGCAAGGCAACAAAAGTGAATATTGTAATGCAAATAGTCACGATTGATGACATTAATATCTTTGATGAACAAATCAACTGTTACTTAGACAATTATGTTCTCATATGGAGTTGTTCAAAGGCCACCAGACATTTAGTACTTATTTGACCCTTATAAGGGCATACAAACAGCTTTGTTTCAACTCACTAAAGTTTGGACGAATTTTGAATTAAAGCTGCAATTTCCAGCTATTTAGTTGTAACTGAACATTTTAAATTTTGGTGTGGTCTAATTTGTTGTGGAAGGGAAGCCACAGTACCTGGAGGAAACCCCATCTGTAAGTAATGGTGACCACCAACCAAACTCACAGTCATGCTTCCAGTAATAGTGAACAAACCTGGGTCGCATATATGAGAAGCATGTGTACCAACCACTGCGCTTGCCGTACATCAACTTTGTTATGCATGAAATATACAGTCTCGCTATACGCAAACACTTATTGATAATGGTTCTGTAATGTTGTCAAATTCTCATTTAAGGGCACCATATTTGAAGGCATGAGTTTGAATACTAGTGTAGTGGTGTATTGAACATATAGTTTTCCACATATTTTTCAGTAACAATGTCATCATTTATAATTTTTATTAGATAAATAAATGCATCAAAAATGAAGTCTATATATAGGGGAAATGTCATCAATATGCCCCTTTATGTCACCACAACTGAAATCTTCACCCCACACTGATGTTGACAATCTCTGCTTCTTCCTGCATCTCACCAACACATTTCTGAGGACCATACATTATAAATCAATGGCTAATTAGGCCTACAAAGTAACAGTGAGGTACTTGAAACATCACCTAGTGAGAAACTGAACTCAGGAAATGTGCACTTGTACAGCTGTCATACAGTCACATACACCAGACGCATTACAAACCTTCCTTTACCAAATTTAGTAATATTACCAAAGCAATACACTATTAGTGTTCAATTAAGAGACACTTAAAGAATTTTGATTTCTAGCTTAAGTTTTCAAATAACAAAAAAAGTAGAGCTTCAGTCATTGCTCTTTTGTCTGCATGTTTGTGTTCATAAGTGAATATTTTAAATTGAGTTTTTTTTTCAGAATCCATTGTTCAAATATCCTATAATTTTGTATCCATTTGAATCTTTCATTATTAATCTTACTCAGTGTGTTAAGGCAAACATTTTGCATTTCCAGAGTTGTGTGTCTTTGTTTGATATTTTACTCACAATTAAGAGCATTTTGATATTTCAAAGTATTTTTTTTTCAATAACTCCAGTGTTCTCTAATTCCTGTAGTGGAACTCTCCAAGGCAGTTTTATTATTAAACTTGAAACCTACAGATCTTGTTCATGATGAAGATATTAGGTGGTAACTCTTTCTTGGATTTTGACAGAGTTATTTCCCTTTTATTTACAATTTTTATTTTGGGTAATAAAATTGCTATTAAGGTAAGCTAACCGATATTCCGTTGTTATGTGGTCTTGTGCTGGAGTACCCAGAGAAAAAACCCACATATCAGGTATGGTAAAAAAATACCAAACTCACATGGGCTGGGAGTGGCAAATTGAACCCTGGTCCTTGAGGTGTGAAGGCTGTGTACAAACCACTTCGCTAACTTGACAGCTTGCAAGCTTCATAACATTTACATTTAAGTTCAATGGTACAGCCATATTTTTGTATCATGTACAAGTGATGTTCTACAAATCAGAGACTGTTTTTTTTTGTCAATTGTATGCCACCCTACCCTGCGAAAAAATATACATGGAGCACCTTAATGCAGAATTTAATGCTACTAGTATGACTGTATCTGAAACGCAAACTTAAGTACATTTTAATTAAGAATGGTGTCTGTATGCTGGATACTTTATTGGCATCTAACAACAATGATCAAGATCTGAAAATAAACCAGATACACTACAGAATGAACTAAAGTATAAATTAAAATCCTCTAAGATTTTTTTACATGTCAAAAACCATTTGCCATTTAGCGTGTGACACAGTTGCACAACTAACTGTAGTTAACGTCACCTGGCCCACTTCCTAGTTGAAGGAGATATTTATGAAATACTTCAGACTACGGAAGTGTTGCTTGAAAATTAGTATTCAAGATAAATATACAGTTAACATTATAATACATGTTCAGTGGTTTCTATATAGACGGTTTATTTAAAATCACAGCCACAAAAACTGTTGATTAATGTCCTAAAGTGTGCACTATGTATGATTTCTTGAAATTAATTTCCCTTTTGAGCATTAGACAATTGTACTTGAACTTGATTATATTATGAGGTACCTTTCTTTGTTCACACATGTGAAACTAGTCCTTATTCAAAAATCAACCTGAATAACTTGTTATAAAATTACATGCAGAAGTTTATTTTAGAAAAGAAACATTTAATTTTATTTAACCTTCAGTGTTTTTATTCTTTTGGACACCATAGCTAAGTAGTAAGATATAAGTACTAATACCAAAAAGTTCTCTGTGTAAATAAAGCCAATGTTACAATTTCCATTAACATTATTTCTATTGAATGTGTTTTAATTATTCAGGAGTGTTCGTGCAAAATAGGACGCATTTCATTATGGAATTGTCTTCCTGGTTATTTAAAAACAATTAAGTAGTGAGTACTTATTCCCAGTACTATATTTCTAAGAAGTTGAAGTAATTCATATACATTACAGAAAATATAACCATTTCCATTTAATGTGTTTTAACTTTGATGGACCATTTTGTTGTGTAACTTCTGAGACAGAATGACCAAAGAAAAAACAATTAAACCCTCTAATGCTAATGAAATAATTGTCAGTCAGCTCACAATGTTGCTCACAATGTTGTTATACTTAATGAAGATTATTTGATGAATCTGAATCTTTTATTATATATATTTTTTTTATATATATACAAATATAAATGCTTTTTTTAAACATTTTTATTCTTTAAGTTGTGTGACTTGTATTGTTCACTAATTAAGGTATATTGAACCTTTTCAATTAATTAATTATTGTAGCTCTATGATACAACACATGATCCTCATAATTAATAGCTCTATAATTAAATAGCTCTGTTATATAATAGCTCCATAATATGTAAGCTCTATGATATAACAGCTCTGTAATGTAATAGCTCTATAATATAATAGCTCTATCATATAAAAGCTACAAAATGTAATAGCTCTATAATATAATAGGTCTATAATATAATAGCTCTTTAATATAAATGCTCACTAATATAATAGCTCTGTAATATAATAGTTCTATAATATAATAGCTCTATAATAAAATAGCTCTATAATATAATAACCATATTATATAATAGCTCCATTATATAATAGCTCAATAATATAATATAATAGCTCTACAATAGTATAGCTCTATAATATAATAGTTAATTAATATAATAGCTAATTAATATACAATATCTATAACATAATAGATCTATAATAGAATAGCTCCATAAAATAATAGCTCATTAATCTAATATCTATTTAATATAATAACCCTAAAATAAAATAGCTATATACTATAATAGCTCCATTAAATAATAGCTCCATAATATAATAGCTCAATATTATAATAGCTTTATAATATAATAACCCTATTAGATAATAGCGCTACAATATAATATAATAGCTCTGTAATATAATAAAATAGCTCTATAGCTTTATAATGGCTCAATATCATACAATATAATATAATAATCATTCATTTATAATATATAATTATACAATAATATAATACAATGTTTTATAATTATATTATATAATGAATATAATATAGATCTACATGTAATAAATAGTCTTATCATATGAATATAATTTGACATTGCAGTGGCAATATATAATAAATAATTTATTATACATTTTGGAGCATTCATCATCAAAAAGTCAAACAATTTAAAGGCATGCAACACAATTTGTACATTACAAGCCCAGCTCCAGTGGAAGCTTTTCCATCACCACTATCACCAATATCTCTGGACGCTAGCTGCCAGGCCATTGGCTGCAACTCTTTGAGGCTGTCAACCACATTAACATAATGTTCTCTCATTCCTCTAGTGGAACTCTCAAAAAAGGAAATCGATATGGAGCTGATTTGCATTTTCTTTATGTGTTGTTCCCTTTGATTTCTTTGTTATATTTTGTTGTATTTATATACATAATTGAAATAAGAATTAAGGTGGACTGCTGACCTATATACTTGATGGGGCTATATATTAGAAAAGTTACAATGACCATAATTAATACGTATTTGTTTGATGTGTCTCTACCCTTTTAAAAGGTTTCCCTATAGGTAGTTCACCTTTACATAAATGCCTATCAGGCCCCTGTTTCACACGGACGCTATTGTTGATTTAATCCTGACGAAAACGAACATTGAACATGTGGTTTGAATCAAAATGAATTCCTCTAATTTTCTAAATTGTCAAGTTGCAAAACACCTTACGCTCCGAGAGCTAATGAATTACACAGAGGGAGGTAACGACCTGGGAAAAAGTCCTGCTCTCACGAAAAACTATACGAATTTTAACTTTTATTTCGAGAATTACCCCACTTCCAAAAAATATTACCCATGATGTATACATCGGCAAACCAATTCCGCGACGACGCTGAACATTGCTTGCCTAGTGTCCGCCATTTCTCCACCAAATATTAAAGTAATCATGTCACCTTTCAATATTTCGAAACTTATCATACGCAATATAACAAGTAAGTTTCATCTTAACTAATAACACATAGAATAACATATACAATAGATCTTGCCTGCGTTGTGACTCGCTCTTTACAAGTGCCTGCATCCGTCCGCCATCATGGAAAACTTAACATAATCATCTGACTTACACACCCAATTGAGGTTAAATATTTTTGTCTTAATCCCTGTTCACCTTTACCTTAAAACCAGAGAATAATGGCCTAAAATGTCACATAAAGTATGTTTTCGTGTTAAATCTACTAAATGACACTATTTCCCGCCAAAAGCTGCACCGAGCAACTTCATCAGCCAACATAAACACCGAACGCGCATGTCAGGTACTTGGAAGGTAAAAGCCACGTAAAAATCACGTAAGGTCGCTATTTCTTCCATATATGGCAATTTTTGTGAATTTTACCATTTATGTACATTCTTAGTAAAAGAAAAATCGTGAAAAAGATACTACATACCGTTTTTGCGTCGTGGATTTTTCTGTTTCCGTCTCCCGCACCTGACTCCTTCCATCATTTCAATTGAATTGAGAAATATTCCGACCTGAGTTAGTATCATTGCGCATGACAGTGAGATGCCCGTGAGTATCGGCTTCCGCCAAACAATTTGCCATATATCGTATTAAAGCAACATCAAATTGATACCTTTTAGGCGCTTACGTGAGTTGATATTTTGAAAAGGTTAAACCACGGTTTAAAGCCCGAGTAAATAAACAATAGTCCAACATCCATGACGTGTCGTTGTGCTTGTTACAGCTTCAATGCGGAGCCTGGCAAATGGTCCAGGGAAAAATAGCTACATGATCACTCTAGTCGTGGTATTTATCGAACAGCCAGGTGGCTCGAATTTGGTTCAAGCTTGTGACATAGTTGACGCCGTTAAAACTTTTGGCGAGGTTATATCAGGTGAAATTCGAGTCGCCGAGATATTAGTAGTGAATTAACTTATCGTATTATGGCTGTACCTCTGCAAAGGTAGTAAAGGTGTGTTGTTGGTTTCAATTAACGCAGACTGCATTTTATCTGCGAAGATAATTCAATTAACTTGCTTTACGAGCCAATTACCGCAATTGGATCGCCAGTTTTGATCAGTTTAATGGAAATTAATTGCCATGCTTGTAACAGAACTTCGGCGTGTCGCATGCTAAGGTATGAGGCAGGTAGTGCTGAGGTGTATACGTCACGGATTGGTATCGCTCCGATTTGTGTCGGGAGAACTTTGTAGATACACGCTGTTGAGTCAAACTAATACAGTATAAATAACATGCCCTTTATTTGAGATATATTCTATAATCATATTTATTGAATGATGCCACATAACGTACCTTTTAGAGTGCTTGATTGCAGGTCGTTCACGTGCACATGAACGGCCATTTTAACCTGCATATAGAGTATACTGAGAACTGAGATTTATTGACGTCATCGATGACGTAATCTTGTGACATTGTTCAGGAATGCTCATTTTTGTTTGTTTTAATTTTAAAGGGCATATCGAAGGCTCATACCATATTATATTTTCATTTTTATTTTATTTGTATATATTCTATTTAACTATTTATTAAATGATTGCATAGGTCTCATTTAATAAAACGCACAGTAAAGTACAATTAATTAATATATTGTTATGTTTTTTATAATAATAAAAGGTTGTCACCGGGACTTACACACCCACTTAAGGTTAAATATTTTTGTTCGGGCCTGTGCTCGAACATTATTGGTCATCCAATCGTTAATAATTAAATGAACATTTAGTACCTTTATGCGCATGCACACTGTACATAACTGTACTATTGATGTAACGTGCGCGATTTGTGTAGGCGCACGTTCGAATGCCACTGACGTATATCGAACAATATTGTTTCGATAGTGTTGATATTTTTTTCTGAACGATTTAATCAATATATTTGGGCCTCGCTCTGTGAAAAGGGGGTTTAATGCATGTGCGTAAAGTGTGGTACAAAATTAGCCTGTACCGTCCGTACTTGCTTATCAGGGACGACACTTTCCGCTAAATTATGATATTTTTCGTTTTAAGAAAGTCTCTTCTTAGCAAAAACTAGTTTAGGCGGAAAGTGTCGTCCCTGATTAGCCTGTGCGGCCTGCATAATTAACATAAAGGTTATTTACATAAAGTTTAATTATTTACGTAGGCAAAAGACGATTTATTTGAAGCAAATTGTAGTATGAAAAATGCCTATATTTGACATAGGCCTAAATTAATTATTATACTTATTTTGTTTGTCAATACTGTACAGTTTAGATTAATACTCATAAATTAGGTCTACAATAAGGAAAACCTTCGAATTTTATAACACCTGGAAAATTGCAACCCACTTTGGTTTCATTGTGCGCGATGGAGCAAGTAATTAAAATCAACGACAACACATAAACAATTAAGAATCGGCCTATAAATAAATATTTTAATTGCCCTTTTTTCGATATAACCAAAGGGCGTTAAGTGTAAAGGGTTTGCTTATACCTGATAAGAGGGCTATATATCTGTCGCTGAAGGCTTATCTATGAAAAACAAAACACAAATGTAAATAAAGCACTGTTGGGAATGATGTTTTTACATATCGATATATATCGTATATAAAGTGCGGTTAAAGGAGAAAAAGACCTCCGTTATTGACTCGGCTGATTTTTTTTATTGAAATTACCTAACATGCATGAATCAGTTGTTTTTGGACCAGCCTTTGTATGTCTAGATATGCACCATCAGTCCAATTTGCTTATTATTAGTATGACGACGATAACGAATACAAATGTAATTATCAATTTATTATTGCGGGTATCATATTGAAATAAAACATATACATTTTTATGTACATAATGGTAGTGTAGCAATACACTGCAAAGCCAAGTATAGTGCGTATTGTATTTTCATAGAACTCTAGCCCGGCAGTCCTGTCTGTAGACAGTGCGCCCGCCCGAACGCGATGTCCAGGACAAAGCGATTTATTACTATTCAATGTTAACTATCGACCTCCCGCACAGGAGATCCTGTGAGGCCGCACTGAGCACTTTACAATAACGCAAATTTAAGACGTTCTCGACGCGCACGTGACTCACAGACATCTTGTGACAAAGAGCCCGGATGCTTCCATAATTTCTGAGAATCATGTTTGGTTACCTTGGATACGGCAAATATTCGGTAGCTTTTGGCAATTTTAGGGAGGGCGTACGTGTACATGGCCCGCTTTTTCAAACAAAGCTTCGTTAAAAGTTCGCGCGTCTGTAACATACGTGAATATGAATTTTTAAGTTAGTAATCCACATGAATCAAAAGCAAGGCACATGCTTGGTTGTTAAAAAAACTTTTAATTTATGCTTTAACAAATGTTTTAGCAGTATTTAATTATAGTTATTCCAGTAGATACGTGTTTTATATTTGTTAACACGAAAAGTAATGTACAATGCAAAGTTTAGTACATTGTTTAATAGTTTATAGCGTAATCATCATATCACTAAAAAAATACCAATATGTCATATATTAATACACGGTACAATTGTTTACCGCATAATTTTATTGAACCTTTGTGAAATATGGCATACCCTTACTTTTTGCGAATGAACGATCGGCCACATCAACGTGCCTTGACTAGCAGGATACGCGTGTGAACAAAAGAAACAAAACCGTTGCGAAACAATGCCTGTATTTGTAATGCGTCGGAGATAAATACAGGACGAATGGTCGTCTTAATTTCTTATTTCGAAGTAAAAATGTGTCATAGTTTATTATTTCAAACACAATGTTTTTTTTTGCAATTAAGTTCAGCACAAGGTAATTTAGCAAAACGTAATTAAAACTTAAGACATACAGTAACGTAATGGAGAAACATAATTATTAGCAATAAGATTACGGTAATAACATACAGCTTACTAATGGTGTGTCTATTAAAGTTTGCATAAGCCATTTTAAAACAACTGGAAAGCTTCATGTGTGGATCAACTTCTTACAGCTCCTTAACACGAGCGCTTTATAATGTGTGTCAATTTTGGGAACGGCCCCTTATTGCTTTGCCGCATGGCCCCATGATTAACTACAGGGGCCATAAATCGTTGGCGTTCTAAATAAATCTCCAATAATTGAACAAAGTGAAAGCTTGTCATTTCCACGGCAACTGAACACCGGCGCGCGCCGCTAGAGCGTCTCGCATTTCACCGTGTAACTTTCTCTAAAGATCTCTAAATTTATTTAACAATAAAACATCGTCAACATCGCTTCAGATCAAATGCTTCTTAAGAACCAAGCTATTAAGATTTCCTTAAATCTAGCCTTTATCATCGCTGCCAATCAGGGAATTACCGTGCGCGTTTCGACTTAATAACACCTTGCGTAGGATTTTAATAACAAAGATGATAGTAGAATGTAGCCGATTGCTATTTTCTAATGCTGTTTCCATGTTTAAGCCGTAGCGGGCGTCCCTCTGTGCAAACACGGTTGCCATTTACAGCGATTTTCCGGCTAATTACAGATGTCAGCGACACTTTATACGCACAATTAAGCAAGGTAAAATCGCTTACCTAAAATCGTCTTTGGGCTTGGCGCGCGACCAGTGTCACGCGGGATTACACAGCGCGCAAATGATTGAAGGCGCAAATCATTGGAAATAGCAATAGTTCAAAATAGGAACAACCTTGATTGACTATTTAACCCTTATTTGCATCAATTTACGAGGCAAAGATCGCGAAAATGTAAACAAATATTTGCAGTCTTTATTATTATCTGTAGCTTTGTAATGTAATTTGAAGTGATGTTAGGGCTTAATAGAAACAAAACTTATAAGCAATACTTGCCCTAACAATTAAGAGGCTGAGTCAATATCTTTGGGGGACCCTCCCCCCCAGAAAATATATCATGCCGATTAAAAATATGTATTATTAAATAAATTAATTAGTGTTCTATATATAAAAAAAGATACATGATTTTTGATATTGCAATTGCGTTTCTTGACCGAAATGGGAGAAAGCCCGACCGCAGTACAGTAGCAACGTTTGTTTACACTTCTCCATGAAAATATTTGCTCAGACAGCACTGACCGCGCGATCTCTGACAATTACCAAATACGGGAAGGGTAGCCACCGTTTGGTTAGAGGCCGTTACGCAAATACATTCACGTGATTTAAATAAATTTGCATAGTGCCGCGTGCGTGTCAACTACTTCCGGAAAGTTGCAAAAAAAGCAGGATTCACGTCGGAAAGCTTAAATTAACGAAACTAAACCCGAACAAAGACAGAGAATAATGAAACACCGTGCGTCCACATTCTCAAGGAATATCATAAATTTGACGGAGATCCCGATTATTCTTTATAATTGTAGAATACGCAAGAATGAAAGGAAAGAAACGTAATGAATCCATTATAATAATCAAAGACATTTCTTTTAATGGGTTGATTTGTTTTTACGATAGGAAGCACTGGTGTAAAAAAGACCTGCTTAAAATATCATACATACCGGTACTTAAAATTTAATTACATGTAACGCGTATAGAATAATAGACAGTTGGAAAGAAGGACATAATAATACATACAACTGTTAAAAAATAAAATAAATGCAAATTTATTGATTGTTAGTATATTTTTGTTTTAAATAACTGATTTAATGATTTTTTTAAATGGCACTGTACCCTAGGATTTGGAGGCGGTGAAAAAATATGGGAGTCAACATGGAAATGGCAATTACAACGACTCCCGGCTTACAGATTAGTTTTTGGATAAGTGTTTTGGCAATTTGATCAGTAAAGCCCTTTCTTTTCAAACTGGAGCTGCTCGTGTGTAACATTCTGGAATCTGAGCGTCAATAACAATTCCACAGACTAAGATTCTTGGTCGCATTTCCCCGAGTCCAGTTGATGGTCAGTCCCAGCGGTCAGTTAACTGTCCACATCGATCAGTGACCACCTGTTCATGGGGAGAAAACTAATTACTGCTGACCTTTGTCTAGCGATACCTTGATTAACTTCCCAATTAAGGAGAACAATGGTCAAACCGGTTTCAGAGAGTTGGCATTATATCGCTCCATCGATTAAAGATTTCAAAAGTTCCCAATAGTGGATAGCTTTTAATATAGTTTCATAAAGTAGTTTGACTTCAAGCATACCGTAAACCTTTTTTACAACACAATGTCAATAAAATTTACGTGTGTTGTGTGTTGTTAATTCTTACATTTACCTCATGATATTTAACTAACTATAAATAAGTAATAGTAATGTCAAATTTAGCGAATTGCATCGGTTGAAAAATCAGCTTTATTTTAAAATTAATGAATGTTGAACATGTTCAAAAGCACAATTCCATCACCGTCGAAACCCACGGCATACATACACTTATATCGTTTTATAATTCATCTTCATTGCATTTGATTAAGCAAAGCGATTTGAACCAACGGTGTCCGACAAACACTAACTATGCCATTCGCCAGCAACTGCAACTTTGGCGAAAACCAAATTCTGTTGTTGCTTTTTTTGTTCTAGTGAGTTGACAATTATAATCACTCTAAGTCCATGGTTGACGGACATCATTACCCGTGATCAAACGGTATTTCCGGCACGCTATTTCCGGCAGAAATCGCCAGATGGAGCCGCCGCTGGTCATTTAGTCTCTTATATTTAACTCAAAGAATATTAATTTCCAATTAGACAAATTGTCGTCTGACTGCCCAGGTGTCGTCTGCGTGACTTTGATCAAAGAGCGTACTAATTTGTTCCACACGGAATGCTCTATGCCAAAGAAAACATAACGGTAAAATTGCCTTTAACGTCTGGGAGTTCCAATCTGTCAAAGACTGGTTATTGTCAACCACCAGAGCGTGTAACTAGTTTTTTGCTGAGTTACAGTTCCAACGGAAGTTAGTTTAGTTATACTTTTATAAATATCAAGTGTAGTTCAGAAATCTGAATATTGTAAAAGATACATGTAAATATGATAAATATAACACATCTACAAAAATGATCGCAATAACAACTTGGTTTCACCAGATCATCTACTAACCTGTTCACTTTGTTTTGCAATATTATAAACATTTTTTTCCGCTAACAACAAAGTTACGCCAGATTAATTATTTCTCTTACATAATTTACAATTTTGGCAATATATCGTAAGAAATGTATCAGGAAATGTCACAAAAAAAACAACACTTGACAGGATTCATTAAACCCCTTGGTAAAAAGTTGTATTTACAGTATTTTACTGGTTTCTTTAGTGGACAGAGTTTGTTTGACAACATATTTTGAGTATATTAAACAGGTCATTTTGGATTGGAGTGTAATCAGTTCTGGTGTCCAAACTGGACAACTGGGCCTCGCAAGTAGCTCAACCGCGTCTTCGTCGTCCGGCCATGCGCAGGAGTTATAATTACCCGTGTCTTGATATTTGTTTGTTTTAATGCTTTCAAGTCACCAGGGTTCATCTTTGAACTCCGGTTCGCCAAATACGGCCAGATGTAGAAAATCTGTCGCGGCGAACTCACACCGCGTGGAAAGCACCGTGAAATTCAATTAGCGAGCCTGTACTTTGTAATGGCGGTCGGATAATTTAATAGTACCTGTCCCGGGCGCTCCCCGAAGAGATGTGTATCGCTCCGGCTTTTACAACTTCTGCCAGAAATGGCAAGCGCTACAAATGAGATACGATTATTTAATTGTTATGGCGTACCTTAATCGAGTTTCAAAGTTGTGCATTATATTTTTCTCAATAATTCCGGTTACTCAAGAGTAATTTGCATTGTAAATAATTATTAATATGATATTTATTGGATCCATTTATCTTTGTGTATAAAATTATCCCTGTTCTGATTTCTATCAAGTTAAAAGCCATCTGCAATGTTTCACAACTTATAAAAAGAAAACAAACAAGCGTATTAACTAGCTTATATTATTATATATGTGGAAGGTGTGCAATATTTACATTTAAAACGCACTTTTAAACATCCGCGCGTAGATTCGAAATAAAAGGATTGAATTGGAGACTGGTCGCTTAGCTAGCCATGCCGTATATGTTATAGTCCAAAGGAACTGATGTTTAAAAAACAATTTCAAAGTGCATCGACAAGGTATATTTTCCTTTCGATCCGATATTTCATTTTCGTAAAAAGTATTTTACCAGAATGGGTACTCCTCCGTATTAAATTCGCAAACCATGTTAGTTATTAACTCGTCGTTTTGTTATTTTCAACAATATTGGGACTAAACTTACGACAAGAAAGCCACAGGCACTAGGAGAACGGAAGGAACTAAACTGTTCTCGGCGGCTTTTGTGATGTTTGTATCATGAATAGGGTTTCTTGTTTTTTTACCCGTTTTTACGATGACTGGACAAAAAAATGACTTGAGTGTCCACAATATTTCACTAAGGCCAAGCAAGGAAAACAGCCCCGCTCTCTGGCAGTCATGTTTTTCAACGTACCGGAGCCATTTTCGAACTCAGAGGAGACAAAGGTTCTGAGCAAGTTTCATGCAGATTTGACAAAAATATGACTTCAAGAGTCTTCGCAAGCTATTCTTTAATTTTAACCCATTTATGCCTAGTGGACTCTCCCATCATTCTAAATTGGATCAATTCATTTCCAAAATTAGGGATGTCTAGTAATTTATTTCTATATTTTGAATATTTCTTACAGAAATTCCTTTTAGCAAAAAGCGCAGACCCTGATGAGGGCGTCTCATCTGGGTCTACGCTGTTTGCCAAGGCCTTTTTTCTAGACGCTAGGTATAAATGGGTTAAACAGTTACATGGGTTTAAACCCACGTGGTCTATGACAAAAGGTGATCACAACAGCTCACCATGAATACGATGGGTCAGGTGAGCTAAACATACTTAATTAATTATAACGGTATATGAGTCGTGTTCTAAGAAAACTGGGCATAATGCTTGTGCGTAAAGTGTCGTCCCAGATTAGCCTGTGCAGTCCGAACAGGCTTATCATGGACGACACTTTCCGCCTAAATTGGATTTATGCTAAGCAGAGACTTCATTTAAACGAAAAATGTCATAAAGCGGAAAGTGTCGTCCCGGATTAGCCTGTTCGGACTGCACAGGCTAATCTGGGATGACAATTTACGCACATACATTTTGTCCAGTTTTCTCAGAACACGTCACATATGTGCTCTTACGCGGTGGCGTACGAATTTCGATGACAAGAGAGGCAACTCTCATAGAATATCCGAGAAAGATCTATCTTTCAACCTGGTTTGAAATCGTTACCACCGAGGTATGTTTGTTCGTTTTAAGTTTTAACAGAATTTCACGGAGCCTAAAACCAGTAACATGTTTTTTTTTGTAAAAGAAAGTTATGGAGCAACACAATTTTAGGCGATGATTAACATATTCTCAATGCTATATGCACCATTTAATAGAGTGACCATGCATGGACAGATCTTATTAGGTAACAAATAGCGACATTTGTTTGATGTCACCATTATGACAACCTTACTATTCAATAAATTGATGTCCGTATTTGTCACTGAGAGGTAATTTAGGTAAATATTTAATATCAGCCCTGTAAAAATCTGCCGCCGTATCTACAAACATTAAGACTAATTTTTCATTTAGAACTGTTAACTCACGTTACTTCTATAAAATGGGAGTGTTAATTGCTTCAATGAAATAAATGTTCGCTTGGTCCAATACTCGTTTTTACTAAATAGTGTATGGTAAAATGGTGGCGATTCTGTTTTTGAGCCAGAGTAAGAGTACGGGAAGTAATTCAAACAACTCTTCATGGGAAGCCGTACTTGTTTGCCTCCCTTATTTCAAACTACACAATGCGGTGCAGTAAACCGCGTTTAGAATGTAACAAGACAAGCACCACTTGTACATTTAATCTGTCCGTGACTTCTATTAAATTATATTCTCCGAGAATAAACTAAGATCACTGACAGTAATTATTTCCCATACATACTTTTGACACAAGTATAACCTTGACGAAAGCGATGTTGTTCTTGTTCCAAAACCCCCCCTACAGTTAATATTTGTGCCACGTTAGTTCTGAAATGCGCGGATAATTGATAAGAGCAGACCCGCCTAACAAGGCTATGATATGACATATACACCAACCAATTGTGTATACCCTTCTCAAGAGGGAGTACATTAATAACTGAACCGTCCATTCATAATAATACATACGTACACAACGGATATTAAAATATATTTCCTATCCTTTAATCTTGATTTTTTTTATATAATTTTTAGCCTTTATTTACCTCCATACATTACAAAGTGTATCGTTAGTTTACATGTTATTTTGTTAATATACAATATAGTTTTTTAACAATTCAAATAAATAATACAAAAGAGGTAAATAAAATCCATGCATTCCATTATATAGACACAATCATACAGTTCACCAACACTCACACAGACACATGCATGCGATGTTATGATACAAAAAAGACAAATGTTTGGACTTCAGAAAATCATAAACTTAAATCAAACGTTTGGACTTCAGACAATTAAAAACATTAATCAAACGACCATGGTATTAAATATTTTAAGTAAACACCACAATTTACAATAACACTGTTCTATTGATCTACAAAAAGTTTTACAATTGACCAGTTAAGTAGTTTCTTTTCTTTACATTTAGTATTAGATTGAATCTCCCATGCTACGCAAAGATAATTATTCAGCCCCCTTATTGAAGGTAATAGACCCTTTCTCTGGCATACAAATATATACTTTTTAATTTCAAGAATAAGAATATTAATATCAGTCATGTTAATACTTGTACAACCAAATAACATTGTTTGACATGAAATATCAGTACATTTTTGCACATTATGGGATCTTAAAAAATCTACAACATAATTAACAATTCTCTTTGTGAAAATGCAGTCCCAGAATATATGTAATAGGGTTTCTTCATTTTCTTTACAGAAAGAACATAAATTGTCATGAACAATGTTCATTTTAAATAACAAAGATTTGGTTCCTAGGATTCTGTGAACAATTCTTGTCTGGAACCACTGAGTGTATGTGTCTTTAGATATAATAAAAACAAGTGCATGCACTTTTGTCCATTCAACGTTATTAAAAAGTGTATTCCATTTTAAATGGCAAGTGGGTATATCTGTATTATAGCTAAAACATTTATAGACAAGTTTGTTTTGATTATATCCAAATACAATGTTATTCAAGTAAAATGATATAAATGCACATTGTATATTTGGCTTTTTAATAAATGGAAGTCCTGATAGCCTGATAAATGCATTCACAGTTCTAATTAAACCTTCATAAAAAAGAAAGTTAATTTTAACGCCAATGAGAGTTTCTAATCCAGATTGTTTTAAAAATTCTCCAGAAGTGCACATTATATCTCTTACATATCTAATTCCCCTATCATACATATTTTTGTTATATATAATATTCACACCTATCTTAAAATTGTGGTTATAAAATAACGGCATATCAAGGATATC
>VMBQ01001583.1:128006-152949 GCA_007657795.1 Dreissena rostriformis
AGACGCAGCTCTCTCATACAATATAAAGAAGTGAAACTCCAGCTGCTGGAGCAGTATTGAAATCTTATTATAAACAATTAGTTGGTCCTTTATTTATGGCAAGTGACCGATTGCCGAAACAGTACAAAACAGCACAATACAGCACAATACAAAACAACATAAACACAAATAAGAATAAAGCTGGGGTCACCGCCTTGGAACGGTCAATGCAACGCATTGGGGGTTTAAACCTGGTTATAGAGCGCTCAACCTCACACTTGGCCCAGCAATATTCATAATACATTTAAGTGTAAATAAAATTTAACGTCATAGCATTGTAACTCAAATTAAACAATAATAAAAGGGAATTAAAATGCATTCAATTTAACTACTATTTAATTACTCAATTGCATTGAAGATACAAGAGTAACAGAGTTACAACTTTTTGACGAACGATCAAATAAAACTATTCAAGTCTCCTCTGTCAGTGAGTTCAAGTCTCTTATGTCAGTGAGTTCAAGTCTCCTCTGTCAGTGAGTTGAAGTCTCCACTGTCAGTGAGTTCAAGTCTACAATGTCAGTGAGTTCTAGTCTCTTATGTCAGTGAGTTCAAGTCTGCTATGTCAGTGAGTTCAAGTGTCCTCAATCAGTGAGTTCGAGTCTCCTCTGTCAGTGAGTTCAAGTCTCCTCTTTCAGAAAGTTTTAGGCTCCTATGTCAGTGAGTTCAAGTCTCCTCTGTCAGTGAGTTCAAGTCTCCTCTGTCAGTGAATTCAAGTCTCCTATGTCAGTTAGTTCAAGTCTCTTATGTCAGTGAGTTCAAGTCCCTATGTCAGTGATTTCAAGTCTCCTCTGTTAGTGAGTTCAAGTCTCCTCTGTCAGTGAGTTCAAGTCTCCTCTGCTAATGAGTTCAAGTCTCCTCTGTCAGTGAGTTCAAGTTTTCTCTGTCAGTAAGTTCAAGTCTCCTCTGTCCGTGAGTTCAAGTCCCCTCTGTCAGTGAGTTCAAGTCTCCTCTGTCAGTGAGTTCAAGTCTCCTCTGTCAGTGAGTTTAAGTTTCCTCTGTCAGTGAGTTGAAGTCTCCTCTGTCAGTGAGTTGAAGTATCCTATGTCAGTGAGTTCAAGTGTCTTCTGTCAGTGAGTTCAAGTCTCCTCTATCAGTGAGTTCAAGTCTCCTATGTCAGTGAGTTCAAGTCTTCTCTTTCAGTGAGTGCAAGTCTCCTCTGTAAGTGAGTTAAAGTCTCCTCTGTCAGTGAGTTCATTTCTCCTCTGTCAGTGAGTTCAAGCCTCCTCTGTCGGTTAGTTCTATTCTCCTCTGTCAGTGAGTTTAAGTTTCCTCTGTCAGTGAGTTAAAGTATCTGATTAGCCTTTATTTCGTACAAATATTCGCTTAATATGTCGATTTACTCGGTACGAATTTTCTTAGCGGGCGCTGTCATTTTGTGATCCCGCTTAGAAATTCGTAGGGAGGAAAGGCGAGATATTGAGCGAATATTACAACAAAATAAACGCGAATCACTTTTTTTGCTGATATGGCTGGAAAGTGAACGGCATTACAAAACATAATTTAAGTAACAAAGGGTAAAAAACGGCGAAATATACCGATCTCGGCATGGACGTCGCCATATTGACTATCATGTGATTACCCCCTCTGGTACCTGTCGCTAATCAATATTGTGTTCAAGTGTACTCAGTATTTGACTTCAAGTATCCACTTCCTGGGGATACCAATCTATAATGGCCAGTGAGTACATGTCAGGTACCAGTAAATTCTCGTCGTGCTTCTATTGGTATACACTGTTAATGCATTAACATAATAACAGTTTCTTCGTGACAACGTGTGAATCCAACCATTAAAACCTTATTAAGTTATACATGTAAAGTAAATAACATATTAAACGGATAATATGTGCTTTTTGTTGTCCGGTAGTTTTCACAGGTTACCCCTAAAATAACAATGTCTTAATATCGGATAAAATTATTGGAAGACAATGCTAGTAAACACTGAACAAACAAGTATTTGTTGTTCAACCGCCTGATGTTTATACATGTTAAGATTTTAAAACTGACAAGTTGTCATACTTTCTATTACGTTGACGTATGGTATATACCAAGTAGTGCACTAAAAACTCATTGTTTAATTAATACATGTAACCAATTGAACGCGTCAAGTTTGTGTGTATTTTTTTAAAGTAAAAGAAAATTGATGTGTTAAAATGGAATAAAAACAATCTTGCTAATCTTTATGGTACAGTTGTTGGTATGAGCCTCCTGGTGAGTCTGTGTTTGCTGTTGACGGGATGGGCTCTCTCAGCTGCGAGCGGTAAGTAAAACTATGTCTTGTACAGTGGTATCCGACTGCACATTACTTAAATAAAGTTAAATTCATGAGATCCAGTGGTGAAGTGGATATAATGAACGCCTTGCAACCAGATGGCACACGGTTCGATCACACACAGAAGGGTTACTCAAGATCTGTCTAGGGACATCAAGTACTGGTTCTTCCCCTGAAACGGACTCGATATGGTCTATATAAATCCAATGTTTCCGATGTAATCGAACTTTAATAACTAGGTCTTAAAGGGACTTGTTCACAGATTTTGGCATGTTTTGAAGGTGTGTCATTAAATGCTTTAAATTGATAAATCTAAACATCTCGACTAAATAGTTCAAGATTAAAACAAGAGGAAAATTATAAAACAAAAACGTAATCCACACATGGGCTCGGCCCACTGACCCTTGGAGCATCCTCGTAATGTAAAAATTATAATGATTGAAACAGAACTCTAAATGTTATTCAATCGTTTCGCGTTTGTAATGCTTTATTATTTTCAGGTTTTTAAATCGTCAAAAGATGCAGATAATTGATATTTTACAGCATGGTAAATGTTCAGTATTACTGTTTCCTCTCAAATATCATAACTACAACGAAAATTTACAAATCTGAAAGATTGTTTTTTTCAATTTTGTCAATTTACCATAACGGGAACATGTCCCTTTAAATATATAATGTAAACCCTTAAGGTTGTGGCAGGCTCGACATGACGTTTTACATTCAAATGTTTTAGAGAATAAAATTTGGTTGAAATGTTATGTTTTATTTTTTTGTGAATAGCGAATATTGTATATGAGCATAAAATGTGTCTTATGTTTTTAAATCAGTATGAAAAACGCCCCTTTGACATAAACAATTGAAACACTTTTCATAAAAGTAGACAGTACACGCGTTTTTCGCGTTAGCACTTGTGTGCGTTATATACGATTGTGTGCTCGTGCTTCATACATTTTTGTTTCTAGATTATACAGACTGTGGTAGGTTATAGACGTAGCGTATAAGAACAGATTTAGAACGCAATGTTCGTCAGCGCTAGTAACTATATGCTGTAGCACACGCATAACACATGAATGGTATAGTATAGAGCGAATATGTACATTTAAATGCCATGACAAATACAGGTTTCTAAGTCAAATAATGCTGAAGAATAAATGCATGCACATTTAAATCGCACGATGCTTGATAATAAATACATCCGGAAGGTTTCGATGATATTTACAAATTTTACATGGATGCAAAGCTATAGGTAGTTTACAAGGCCGTTTACGTGCTTTAATATTCAAATAAATTTTGAGCAATTCATGTGCATCGGGCAACCCCCACCCTCACTGTTTTCTTTACTTGTTAATGAAAAAAAAAACGGAGCAGATAATATTTGAAATCTATAACACCTTAAAGAAAAACATGTTCTGTTTGTTTTTTTCTCATAGAAAAGGTCCGTTATTCAGATTAATTACAATTGAGCAGACTAATACACGGTATAGCATTCACTGTCTCCAGATTTAATATGTTATATGTTCTTGTATAACAGCCATCGTTGGGATTTGAGTATGAAGCAAGTGGATGATATAAATGGTCGTATTATGTATTGAAGAATTTAACTTTAGTTAGCTGGTCCATGTTCAAATGAAATAACATTTGATTTTTGTTTGAGTTAATTTTAAAGTCTCTGTGAAAGTCATTGGACACGATTCAGTTCATTCAGCAGTTCAGCATACAATAATATGAGCTTAATTTCACATACAAATATTCCGTTTGTAAAAAAAAATGAAGTTAAATATGTTTATCTTTGAAAGAAAATAAAATGAATACTATGCCGCCCGCTAAATACATATTTTTTACAGACAACACTGGCATCGACCACACGGTGCGGAATACTGTCGTAGACGGTCTATTTTGATGATAGTTGTGATCGATATCCAATCAATAAGTCCACGCAGCGTTGTTAATTCACCCTGCTAACGGCATACGTTCTTATGTATTTACAAGTTCGCCGCCAATTTCCTACGCAGAGTGTTTTCTCGCCGTTATGACACGAATGATTGATTTGTTTTAACCTATGGACCATAAATTTGGGAATGCTGATTCGCTTTTGTTATAGTACATAATATAAGAACTTTTGTTGCACTAGAGAATATATTTAAACAAACGCAAAAAACGAGCTGCCAATGATTATGGAAAAAAAACACCGAAACAAGGAACCGGTCTTAACTGACATATCGTTAATTACAAAACATCGAGCTATATATCTTGCATTGTACCAAAGATCTACTGTACACCATTTAATTCATAATCAATTGCTTTGCAAATGGATACAAATTATTTTAATTACATATTAACATGTGTTTTAAACAAAGTCGGACTCTAATTCTCCTGATATACAATAAGTACATTGTGTATATCAAACTTTTCTTTGAACGCAAACACTGGTACTTCTTTCGCGACAAAGAAGTAAGTGCATTTTTTATAGTCGCACTTTTTTTTAATTAATAGCGCTTAACGAGTTTTTGATATGGGGTCACATAATATGGACATTATTCAATAATCTTAAATCGTTTGATATGAGATAAATGCCATAAGAATGCAGTTTTGCGGATTGCAAATGAATAAAATGCAAGAGATGCATTGATTTGTATACAAAATATGAAGACGTCATTAAAGCGAACAAACAAGTGTCACTGTCTTGGTCGAAATTATAATTGCAGTATAAATGTCATTGACAGATATGTTCTATTATGCAAACGTCATCTTCAAACACGATCACAAATTGACAGAAAAGTCGTTCAGGCACTACATGCTCTAGATATTTACCAAAGAAGCAAGTGTTATCTGTATACATTCACACAGTTGCTATTGACGGGGAATTGGTTCAAACAATCCGTCAATTGATAAATTTCGTTTTGCATGAATTGGTGTACACGTAAACAACGCGGCGAAAGTAGCGTCAGTCTTATGCTAACTTTAATATGGAGCGTTAGTAACGTCAGCCTGACGCTAACGTTAATAATGAAGCATCAGTAACGTCAGTCTGACGATAACTTTAATAATACAGCGGTATTAACGTCAGTCTGATGCTAACTTAAACTAGAAATGGCGCGGCAGATACCGACGCGTATCCCCACGTCGCATAGATGTTATATTAAAAGGTATTTTTGGGTGATCAAGGCCTATGTTGGTGGGGACCCGGGGTGGTTAATGTGGACATGGATGGTCGAGATAGACCGTGTTGTCATAAGAGATGTTTATTAATAATTTAAAGTCGATTGGTAAATAAATGAAGAAGTAATGCACACACAAAAAACATTTGGGTACGAAAAAAAATCGGTAGAACAAAAAAATTGGCACGAAAAAAACAAATGGGAACGAAAAAAAATTGGGTAGGAAAAATATCGTTGTCACGTTATTGTTGCTAAATGGTGTTATGTTTGACTTCGTATTTTGCTTGATTAGTTTGCATGTCTTAAACATCTTTTTTATAAGTTGGATCAATGCGGAAAAAAAAACAACACGCCATAATCTTAAAGTACGTAACTTGAAGTTGATATTCGCGATTTGAGACGTGTAAATTTAAAACAAAAAACACTGTCGGGTCATGTTAGCATCGAAACGTTTCGCACGTTCGTTGTTTATTGGCCAATTATTTATTATTATTTATTGATTAGAGCTTTAATGTGGCGGGTTCTATGAAAACTGGGCAAAATCTTGTGCGTAAAGTGTCATCCCAGATTAGCCTGTGCAGTCCGCACAGGCTAATCAGGGACGACACTTTCCGCCTAAACTGGATTTTCGCTAAGAATAGACTTCATTNTATTTTTAAGTTTTAAAGCGCAAAAAAAGACGGATTTCTACCTTGTGACCACCAGATATATTCTAATTGGCATAGATAAAATATGTTTCTTATGTATACTTAAATTTACTATGCCAAATAATGTGTGTCTTTAATGTGTTTAAACAGACGGTGCAAACGTAAGCATCCCGGTTTTAGATTTTATCAACAGAACGTCCTATACAATCTGCGCATTTTTTTTATATAATTTCTTCATACATTTGTTGAGTCATTATTTTTATTATAAATATTGTGAACAAGATTTTGCAATATCAACATATTTCTCTCTGGGTAATTAATGATTTGTAAAAGTTAAGTGAATACCATTCCCGATACAATTTGATAAAATTGCAGTTTAGTTTGTACTTGGAGGTTCATTGAGTGTAATTATCAGCATACAAATGTATGTTTATATTAAGTAACCGATTTAACAATTAAGTTTAAGCAAATATTGTTTGAAATGTTCGATTTAATCAGTGTATAGTTTCAAGTTCTATTAAATGTTACAACAGGAACAATAAATATTCATTGACGTCGCATACTAGTAGGTTGTATTTACAAATATTTGGTGTACGTATGTTAATATCTGCAACCATTAGTTGTCCAAATTGAAGTACGTATACGACTTTGAGGGGCGGACATTCCATTTAATTGTTGTATTCACTGGTTCAGTATATGATCACCAAAAATAAAATGTGGTCATGTTTGTTCAAACGCCTTTATTGAGATCTGACATTTTTGAAGATAAAAACAGCGATAAGAATTACAGATCAACAACTATTGACATATCTTTGTATTCCCCTGATAAGATAACAATCTTTTACGTAGGGCATCGATCTATATCGTTCGAATAATTGTTTCATAATTTTTAATAAATATGTGTTTTTTTCGTTGAGTTTAATTGTGGCAATTTTATCGAAGGCCCTTTGACCTTTACTTTACTGAGGACATTACAAAACTGTTATTACGTAATTCAGATGTTGAGTCTACGTGCAGTCCACGTGAATGGTCAATGAATGGCTTATCAAAGAGGCATTGTACGATGTTAAGTTCCATATTACAGATAAATAATGGTACACTTATGCAAGACACACACCTACTCGATATTCGTCCATAAATATCTTTTCATTGTTTCGAGAAGTGTCAATAAGTAGCTCATCAAAGATGTCAGTATAGTAAAATAATAAAAGTATTAACACATATAACATTTCCAGAAATGCGTAGTATTATCAGGAAAACTGAATTGTATGGTATACAGCGTATCGATTTTTGCTGTCGACCCTTATCTTTTTTTTAAACAGCAGGTTTAGTTTTCGATAATTTTCAACAAATTATTTTTAGATCGATGTGTGCTGAAAAATGCTTATTTTTCGCTTAGAAGCAAACAACTTTAAACGTCGCGAAATGATAACATTGTAGTGCCGTAATATAGTAATTGGTCAATTCAAAAACATGATGACGCTCTTTTGGAATAAAAGCGTTTTCAATGTCGCAAAATTTCGCTTTCGCATCTATGTACGAGTATGTGATTATTTTAATGTTTTGTAATTAAATGTCTTGATTGAAGAACAGATAGCATATCTTGACAAGTAAAAATTGAAGATAAGTTTGGCATCTATGTTTACATTAACTGATACAAAAAACAACATGTGTTTTGATAATTTTCACAATATGCCATAACCACGTTCGTTATTGCAAGTTGGACAGTACGTCGGTCATGTGTGGTATATATGTAGTATACATACATAAACATAAATTGTTTGAATAAACAAACACATTTTTAAGTAACAATAAATTCTCTAGTCAATTGATTTTGTTTGACAATCTGCAATATTAATCTCAACTTGTATCTAGTAATACTAAATAAATAGTAAAAATATAATGAAGTTTCTTCAATAGCCGCTCTCCAATAAATTCTTGATTTAAATAAGAACAACGCAGAATGATTTACGGTGTTTGGCATTCTATAAAAATCAAAATCAATAAAACATTGGTGTTTTGGCAAAGATTATCCGCCTTTTCCAAAGACAGAGATACTGTTTTTTTTGTCGAGGATGTAATGTCAGTGCTTCTGTACGACATACAGACCTGAAGGCTGAACTCACCACGTATATATTTATTCAATTTAAGTTACAAACGCACATACATGTAGTGCGATGCTATGAAAGAATCTAGATGAATAACAGTGAGCAATGCCGGGGTGCATGTTAATAATTTCCACAACAATTCATATCATAACACGCAAACAATATTGCATTGATAAGCAAACTAATTTGAACTTTTTTCCATATACTTCTTGTACGATACACGGCGATATTCAAGCATCTAGATGGCTACATTGAACAACGGCGGGGTGCATTTGAGCAATTTACTATACAAATGAGCCTCGCACTGTGAAAAAGTGGTTTAAAACATGTGCGCAAAGTGTCGTTCCAAATTAGCCTGTGAAGTCTGCACATGCTCATCAGGGACGACAATTTCCGCCTTAACTGGATTTTTGCTATGAAAAAGTAAAATATCATAAAAGCGGAATGTGTCGTCCCTGATTAGCCTGTGTGGACTGCACAGGCTTATCTGGCACGACACTTTACGCACATGAATTAAACCCACGTTTCACAGAGCGACGCTAAAATTCATATAATAACATGCTAACAATTGCTCTTGTAAGCTCAATTATGAGACCTTTTGTCGAGAAACTTTTTGTACTGTACTTTTAATCAATACTACCATTGCAAACGTGATAAAAACGAGAATGAAACTTATATAATATAAAACAAACATCGTTTACCAATATTATTGAGCAATGTTTTGTATGATTTCCATATTTATTGACGTAGTTATAGACACGCATGTAAGTTTGTTTTAATTGTTATTTCATAGCTGTTTATTTTAGATCAAAAGATAAGCCGTGGCTAGTAATGAATAAAACAGTAGTTTCTTCAGCTATGTATTTGATCATGGAATGCCTGATTAGAAAGGATGAACTCGTTGGTGTGACGAACACGACCATTAATAGTGAAATTATATATCATGAACCTCTTCTACTAATAAATATTATTTGATGTGTATCCCCAATTCGAACCAAGGTTTGCGCTAATAAAATAATTATTTACTACGTTGATCTTTTAGTACCACTTATTTAACCCATTCATGCCCAGTGACTAGAAAAAATGGCATTGGCAAACAGCGTAGACCTAGATGAGACGCCGCATGATGCGGCGTCTCATCAGGATCTGCGTTGTTTGCTTAAAGGAATTTCTGTAAGAAACATTCTAAATATAGAATTAAATATACCAGACATCCCTTATTTTGGAAATAAATTGATCCAATTTAGAAGGATGGGAGAGTTCACTAGGCATAAATGGGTTTATAAGAAATTTACAGAACACAATCGCTCCAATATATACCAATGAGTTGAACGTAAATGGCAGCATTACTTGGGTTTCAGTGAGATTTTGATGTCTGTGTATAAAAAAGATTGTGGATTTTTTGGTTAAAATTTATTTAACATTCGGTAAATTTTATTCGGGTGAGAGTCTAATTGTGCAATATATGAATGATGGCAATTGCATCACTAAATTATTTCGTTACACGAAGTCACCGGTTATTAAAAGTAATTGAAGAGGGAGTTGATCGGCATGAGTTTAAATGTGCAGCTCGATTGGAAGAAAAACACGAACATTTTAAGAAAAGTTTCTCTTTTCTTTTGTGTAACAGTCAAAATGATAGTCATGGTCACAATTCAATCATCATCATCATCATCATCATCATCATCATCATCATCATCATCATCATCATCATCATCATCATCATCATCATCATCATCATTCTCTTGACCGGTCTTGCCGTTGGGGGAATGAGGGACGACGGCACAGAGATCGTCCGCCAGTCAGGTTTGTTGTGGGCTGCAGAGGGTAACTCATCCATGAGGAAGGACGTCCATATTTTCATATTGTCCATCCAGCTTTTCTTCTGACGGCCCTGAAGGCGACCTCCCTCTATTGTGCTCTGGAGCACATTCTTGCACAGGGAGTCGTGCCTGGTTACGTGTCCAAACCAAGGCAGCTTTTGTCGTTTGACGGTCACCAGTAGGGGCTCTTGTGGAACAACACGTTTTGTGTCATGTTCCGGACGCACTCGTTGGTCTTGTGCTCCATGTAGGATATGCTGAGAAGTCTTCAGAGACACTTGTGTTCAAAGGCCTGTATCCTGCGTTCTGTGTCCGCGTGAAGCGTCCAGTTCTCACAGCCGTACAGAAGGATGGAGACTGCGAGGGACGTGTAGAGCCTGTACATGGTAAGGAAGCTGATGGAGCTGCTGTCTACAGCCTACACCGTCTGGCCATCGCTGCAGTCGCCATGGTAATTCGTATTCGGATCTCAACTTTAGTGGTTCAATCCTTCGACAGAGTTGCTTCCAGGTACTTAAAGCTGGTCACTTCATCCAGATTCTCGCCGTTCATTATGATTTATGCACTGGTATTGTTCGTGTTGTTCACCATGATCTTCATTTTCTCCGTGCTGAACTACATCACAAAAATAGGGCTAAGTAAAATGCATGATGGGTCCGATGTTTACAACAGACCTCATAACATTTATAATTATGGTGTGTGTAATATATTTCAAACACTATCCGGAAGGATAATATGACATCAAACTAATTTTACCGGTTATTTTAGTTAGAGCTAAGTACACGCAAACTTAATTTAGTACGCGAAGTTTGTTTATTTACCCGACCTCGTTTTTCTTGTATTTATAGATGAATACACATGCAAATTGTTGAATGCAATTTACGATGATTAATACAATTATAAAGTTTTTAATGACGTAAATCTGCTTTGATGTGAAATATTATCTATAACGTCAAAAGCATTTAGTCTTAAATTGCTAAGTTATCAAAATTAACAGTATTATTATTTTAATAAAAGCCCAAAATAATAAGTTTAATAGTTATTACACATGTATTTGATTTTTTATATTGTATTACAACTGGCGTGACTTGCAATATCGGTTGGGCTTGTCCGCATCAATAGAAAACTTACCGACTTATAATAAAACATATACACATTATTAAACCTATACTTAATTTCAAACATCGGTCCACATGGCGGTAGCGCCAATATCACACATGTTAACACCGTATTACAGGACATACGTCAATATGTAACCAATTGTTAAATATTACGTTAATACGGGATCTAGGGTAAATTAACAGGCTTTGTTTTCGCCAAATATTGCGGTCAGTACTGGATAGATTAATCCCGAATTGCTCGATAAATGCACTGAGACATTTGAAGCACGACCTTCAACTTTGGAAACAAAATGGATGCAGTATACTGATCACCGCTGATATTTGCAATTGTCTTCATTGACATCAAATTAACTGTAGCAAATTAAAATGTCATATCTTGCATATTCCTTTTGAAAAATAAGACAACATATATTATAAAAGGTGAATGACTGGATACTGGTTTGTAGTGTCTTTGGTACAAGGCTCAATAGTATAAGTAACCATATTGAGATGTTAATTCCTCCGTCAAGTTCAAGTCTCCTCTGTCAGAGAGTTCAAGTCTTCAATTTCAGTGAGTTCAAGTCTTCACTTTCAGGGAGTTTAAGTCTTCACTTTCAGTGAGTTCTGTATCACTGAATGTGATGTCAACTCTCGTCTGTCATTTAATTCAAGTCCTTTATGTCAGTGATATGACATATCAGTGTTAGTAATATGACCTATCATTGTAAGGAATATGACATATCATTGTGACGAATATGGCATCTTTTTCAGTGCAACCTCAGTTTTTACAAATAACAATGAATTATTGAAAAGAACTACATGTTTTGTTTACATTATATTTAAAAGAATATGCAATTAGTACCGGTGAACCACCTGTACCAGGAAAAGTGTGAGCTGGTTTACTAAAGGCCGTGATATAACTTAAATACTGTTGATAACGGCTGAAAATCAAACTTCAACAAAATTAAGTCATCCGCCAATTCGACTGTCCGTAAATAGTCTATCCATGCAACGATGTTAGCGACCTCATAATGACTGACAGCGCATGCGGTCGGACTCGCGCAATATATCGGTTGTTCCTATTCTTCTTTCGTCCATTGAACGGACGAACATCGTCGGTTGATGCAGTTGCAAACCAGAGACATTAAATACAGGCCAAAGATGTAACATGATGCTTAAATAAGGAAGAAACTGTACATCGTTGCTTTCGATGTTTGTGAATCACTTGCGGTTGATTGTATGCACCTGTGAGTGCTCGTGTTGCTTCTATTGGTCATTTGTATGCACCTGTGAGTGCTCGTGTTGCTTCTATTGGTCATTTGTATGCACCTGTGACTGCTGGTGTTGCATCTATTGGTCATTTGCTATTGTATGCAACTGTGAGTGATCGTGTTGCTTCTAATGGTCATTTGTATGCACCTGTGAGTGCTGGTGTTGCTTCTATTGGTCATTTGCTATTGAATGCACCTGTAAGTACTCGTGTTGCTTCTAATGGTCATTTGCATGCACCTGTGAGTGCTCGTGTTGCTTCTAATGGTCATTTCCTATTGTATGCACCTGTGAGTGCCCGTGTTGATTCTAATAGTCATTTGCTATTGTATGCACCTGTGAGTGCTCGTGTTGCTTCTAATGGTCTTTTGTATGCACCTGTGAGTGCTCGTGTTGCTTCTATTGGTTATTTGCTATTGTATGCACCTGTGATTGCTCTTGTTGCTTCTATTGGTCATGTGTATGCACATGTCAGTGCTCGTGTTGCTTCTAATGGTCATTTGTATGCTCCTGTGAGTGCCCGTATTGCTTCTATTGGTCATTTGTATGCACCTGTGAGTGCCCGTGTTGCTTCTATTGGTCATTTGTATGCACCTGTGAGTGCTCGTGTTGCTTCTATTGGTCATTTGTATGCACCTGTGAGTGCTCGTGTTGCTTCTATTGGTCATTTGTATGCACCTGTGAGTGCTCGTGTTGCTTCTATTGGTCATTTGTATGCACCTGTGAGTGCTCGTGTTGCTTCTATTGGTCATTTGTATGCACCTGTGAGTGCTCGTGTTGCTTCTATTGGTCATTTGTATGCACCTGTGAGTGCTCGTGTTGCTTCTATTGGTCATTTGTATGCACCTGTGAGTGCTCGTGTTGCTTCTATTGGTCATTTGTATGCACCTGTGAGTGCTCGTGTTGCTTCTATTGGTCATTTGTATGCACCTGTGAGTGCTCGTGTTGCTTCTATTGGTCATTTGTATGCACCTGTGAGTGCTCGTGTTGCTTCTATTGGTCTTTTGTATGCACCTGTGAGTGCTCGTGTTGCTTCTATTGGTCATTTGTATGCACCTGTGAGTGCTCGTGTTGCTTCTATTTGTCATTTGCTATTGTATGCACCTGTGAGTGCTCGTGTTGCTTCTATTGGTCATTGGTATGCACCTGTGAGTGCTCGTGTTGCTTCTATTGGTCATTTGCTAGTACTACAGTAACATGGGAACAATTAAGGACATGTAAATAGCATCGATATCCAATCACGAGAATCTTTTAATGCAAATTATATATGGAATAAAATATTTACGGATATTATAACTGGTATGTGATATCGGATAACACAGGTTAAAGACAATTATATTATGCATGACAAATAATGCATTTTTCACGCGTTTCATCTTGAATTTGTTATGATATCAAGATTTTAAAACAGACGAGTTGTTGTTAATCTACACTTTTTAAAAATTTACGTGTGATATACGATAAGTAGTGCAGTTAAAACTGAGTTTAATGAATAAAGCAATCAAGTTATACTTTTCAAACTTGTGTACATAAGAAATAAATAATACCAAATTAATGAAATTCTTACACATGGAATAAGGGACAGTTTTTTTTAACCTTTATCACCTAGTTCACGGCATGGACCTGTCCGTAAGTCTGAGTGTGCTGTTGGTGGGATTCGTCGTCTCTGCTGCGAGCGGTAGGTAGAACCGAGCACCTGCTAGTGACCTTCTTCACATAAGTGTAGGGTAAGCAAGTTAATTCATTAAATTCATTTTGAATAAATATTCCAGTGGATAGTAGTGCAGTACCTCGCAACCAGAAGGTACCGGGTTTGATCCCATATAAAGGGCGTTCAGACTTTCAGAGACTATAAGTACTGGTTCTTCCCCCTGAAACGGACTCGATAGTCATGTATACAGAAAATGTTTTCAATGCAATCAAGCTAAAAGGGACTTGTTTACAGATTTTGTCATGTTTTGAAAGTTGTCATTTAATGCTTTTTAAATTGATAAATGTTAACAAAAAAGTTATCCACACCTGGGCTCGAACCACTGACCTTTGGAGCAATCCAGGTAGTGTCACAAAATATAACGATAACAACAGAACTCGCCAAATTATTCAATCGTTTCGCGTTTGTAACGCTTTATAATTTTTAGGTTTTAAAATCGTCTAAAGATGCATATAATTTATATTTTAAAGCATGATAAATGTTCAGTATTACTGGGTTTTTTTCCGCAAATATCATAACTACAACGAAAATGTGCAGATCTGAAACATTTTTATTTCAATTTTGTCAATTTACCAAAACGTGAACAATTCCCTTTAGTGTAAATTTGTAAGTTCGTGACTGCTTTGACAACATGACGTGTCGCCGTCAAATGTGTAAAGAATAGTAAATATTGCAGAAATTGTTATGATTTATGGTGTTTTTTTGTGAACAGAAAATAATGAATAAGACTAAAAAATAAATACATACTTTTCTATGATGAGCTTGCCATTAAACGCCCCTGATTAGTAAACAATTGAAACACTTGTCATACAAGTAGACAGCTCATGTGCTGTTCGTGTTTGCCTTATTGCACGTGGTAGACGCGTGTGTGCACATATTTTAAATAGGATTAACTCTATATTATACAGACTTTGGCAGGTTATAAACCTTAACGTACAAAAGAAGACTTAGAATGTAATTAACGTCAGTACTATATGTTGTAGCACACTTATAACACACGAATGGAATATATTATACAGCGAATATGTACTTTTGAAGTCGTGACAAATATCGATTTTTTAAGGAACTAATACTGAATAATAAATATATTAAAATCGCACGATTCGTGAAATGAAGTTCTCATGGAAGGTTTCGCTTACATTTGCATCATGCAAAAATATAGGGAGTTTACAAGTACGTTTACGTGCATACATGTCAAAAGTTTGTGCACTAAGTATTACACGCGCGACCTCTTCATTTTTCTCCCTTGTTAAAATAAAATGAAACGTAGCAGTTAATAATTTTAAAATAATGTATGGTACCTTACAGTAAGAGTTGTTTGCGTATATAAGAGGCCCATTATTTTGAATAATTACAATTTTGTAGCATAGCGTTCGCTGGCTCCTGTTTTAAGATGTTATATGTTCACCTGAATAACAGCCATCATTGGAATTTGATTATACAATTTGTGTATACAATTTGATTATACAATATGATTATAAAATTTGATTATACAATTTGATTATAAAATTTGATTATACAATTTTTGTTATATAATTTGTTTATACAATTTGATTATACAATTTGATTATATAATTTTTGTTGACTGCTTAAAAAAGGTATGGTTGGAAGAATTTTACTTCAGCCGTGCTATTAATTCTGGTCCATGTTAAAACGAAACAGCTTATTATGTGTTTGTTTTTTTTTTTTAAGTTTTCAGTGCCACACTTTTTACAAACCCTTATATTCAGGAATATAAGTTGCTTTAGAATCTTAGCTTTAACTACAGAATGCAAGTGTAAATTTGTCTTAAGATATTCGATAAGACATGACCCTGCCCATGCATTAGTCTGGGACAGCGGTCCCATACGGTGACCGCTCACTAACGTAACAGGTGTGGCAGCTGTAACCCGGATATCCCGGGTGAGACACAAGCGCGTCAACAAGTGCGTTAAGCGGTCAGAACAATGTTTTACCTGCTTGAAAAACAAGGACGGATATATAAACACAACAATTGCTGAGTCATTTCATAATTAAACTATGTTCATGGCATCGACCTCAAGGTGCAAAATAATGTCTTAGACGGTCTATTTTGATGATAGTTGTGATCGATTTCCAATCAATAAGTCCACGATGCGTTGATACTTCACCCGAGTAATGGCAGTCGTTCTTAATTATTTACAAGTTCACCCCAATGTCTTACCAAGAGTGGTATCTCGCCGTTCAGACATGTATGATTGAATTGTTTTCTTCCACTGTGGGCCATAGGTTTGGGAATGCTGTTTGGCTTCTGTTGAAGTACATACTATTAGAACAGATACTTATATACATATGTAGAGCTCTCGGTGATATTTAATAATAACAACACGAAATGTAAGGGGTATCAGTATATACCGACAAATTGTCGAGGCTCATATATTCTTAGAAATTAAAAGTATGGCCCTTGTAGTGGATATGCGCGATTAGATTGTTCATTGTTTATTGTTTCATTTTATTAACACTGCAATTTGTACTGTTCACTAGTTTCAACAGCCTTATTTACTTGAACATCCGTTTTTACAGAAATTTCGTATACTTACTAATATGTGTTTTCATACGTGTTCCAATTCATTTGTTTCTATATGAATAGCATGTTGATAAGAATCATTTATTTAATGGCGAGAGCGGAATGTTTTTAGTTGGATTTGTGTTTATGGTAATGTTATAATAAATGTTAAACACTATTTTATACTATTTAATTACATTGAAGTTCATTTTGTACATGAAACGCATGTTAATACTATTTAATCACATTGCATATCTTTTTAAACATTGAACGCGTAAATCGCATATAAAGTGGAATTAGCACATCAATGTATAATTAAATTGTATATTAAGTAACCTGTAACCGATTAAACGCTTGTAATAATCGATTGATTACCAGCAAATATTGTTTTAAAGCCCCATTTAACGCTCAAACCAACGAATATTTCGTAACATATTTCGTGAAATAAGGTTAACACATAAACAATCAGTGTTCCTTATAGCAATAGCCAAAATTTCAACGCTAGATGTGGTCTGGTAACACAGATTTAACAAGATATAACATGCTCTTTTTTTATTTTTGTGTGGCACAATATATTTCATTTTAATTTCCCGCAACGATATCTATTCATACGACACACGAACACTAAATTGGTACATGGACACGTGTTGAATAAATTGTACCACAAACAAAAAATATAAAAAAGAGCATTTTTTATCTTGTTAAATCTATGTTACCAGAGCACATATAGCATTGACATTTTGGCTATTGCTATCAGGAACACTTATTGTTTATGTGTTAAATTTATTTTACGAATTATTTCACGAAATATTCGTTGATTTTGAGCGTTAGAGGGGCTTTAACGTTTTGTATAATATCGGTATAAATCATTGGTTGCGACAGGAATACCGCTCTAGAAATAAGACTAGCTAAAGCCGAAACTCTTTAATGGTTGTGAACTCTTTACGGTGTGGAGTGGGATGACCTCGACCCTCACACACCTATTTACGAGGAAAATAAAATATATTAAACGGAAAATTAATAAATTAATATTGTATTAACATCTGATTTAATACATTTTATCAATTTATAGCTGTATAAGTAACATTTGGAACATGCTTACGAGCAAATATTTTTTTAAGAACGCATTTAATAAATTTATAATTATATAAGTAGAATTCGGAACACTTTCATTAAAAATTCAGTGACGTCTATTACTAATAGGTTAACGCTTCAAAAGTTTGTTGCATGTATGTTACTGTCCACAACCATTATTTGTCAAAATTAAATTACTTTTAGGACCAAACGGAGCGGAAATCCCATTATATCGGTGTATTCACTGATTCAGTATGATCCCCATAAATACAAGCGGGTGATGTTTGTTCTTATGTCAGTATTGACATTTGACATTTTCTAGATAAAAACTGCGATAAGAATTACGGATTAACAGCTATTGACATATGTTTGTATCCACGTGATAAGATTTTAATCTTTTATATAATTATTAGTTCATTTTTTTTCTGAAATGCGAAAAATATGTGTTTTGGTCATTACATTCCGACAATTTACATTCAGCATCATACCAAGCAGTAACAAAACCAATTTAACTAAATTCAAATGTTTTATTCGAAACACGTGCGCTCCACCATTTGTTCAGTAAACAGTCAATTAATGAGTTATTGTACTGGTGTGTGTACACACATATATATAGGAAAACCATCCATTTATTCTTATTATGTAAGATTTGTAAATTTTATAGTATAATACTCTATTTTAATATGCATGCAGAAATACGCACACGCAGAGATGTATAGATGTTGAATAATTATTTGCTTCTCAAAACACCATTAAATGATTCTATACATGGACATAACCTCAACGAGTCACATCGATTGTTCGCGCATGCGCAGTTTTTTATTTTTCTAATCAAGATAGAAAAAAAAAACGAATCAAATACAAACTATATATTATGCATATTGTTGCGTGAGTATGTGTTTTGATGGAGATATAAGATTAATTTTGATAGACGTGATTGTTTTGAATCCGTTTTGAAATCGGACACGTTCCGTTCCAAAGTTATAGTAGGACATGTTAACATTCAGCAAGAGTTTACCTGCATGCAGGGGTTCATTGAACGAGCTAGGTTCTGAACCATAAACGTCCACAGACTTGTATAAGTTTTGTTAACTAAACGTGTGTTTTTATTTAATATGGCTTATCCAATTTCTGCTTAAGATGCAAACATAATAAAACACAAATGAGCCTCGTTCTGGGAAAACCGGGCTTAATGAATGTGCGCAATTTCGTCCCATTTTAGCCTCCTCAGTCGTGGACGAAAATTCCAGCTGTTATTGTATTTTTCGATAAAAGAAAGTCTCTCACAAGCGAAAATCCAAATAAGGCTGAAAGTTTGTCCCAGACTGCCCAGGTTATTTTGGGACGACACTTTACGCAAATGCATAAAACCCCGTTTTCCCAGAGCGAGGCTTATATCTAATGAAGTCGCGCAATCTACAATATCTACAAGACATTGCATTGACATCATTTATTGTTGTATTGTTAATATATATTAATTGTTTAATTAAAATAATGTATATTCACGCACATTTATCAAAACAAACGTTTTCAATGACTCACAAGCGGATTCAGAGGGAGGGGCGCACAATGCACGTGTCACTGAAATTGTCGGGCCACACTTATATGGGCATATTTAAAACAAATGGAAAAAAAGGAATTATATGCGGGTATTTTTTTCGATCGCTTCGCTCGCGAACAGAATGTTTCCGACATTTGACTTAAGGTACATATATCAGTCGCAGCGCCAGCGAGTCTTGTGGAGGGAAGAAGAGCGTACGCGTCGTCTGCTGTATGTATCTGCGTATGTAACACATGTAATTGGGAATTTGGGATACAGACTTGTGGTGTGTTTGCGTTTTAAAGGCCCGTAAATAATCTTCTCACGCGTGATTGCTTTTGAAAGCGATTGAATAAATATATCGGTATCACAGCAGCATCATATACTATCTCTTACAAAAACCATTTTAACCTGTTATAATATCACCGGCATTTGATCAGCATGAAAGACAAACAGCTAACAACTATGCTAGAAAATGATAAAAGTTGCCCCCCCCCCACCCCCNAAAAAAAACCAACTAAAAACAAACAAAAACTAACAAACAAAAAACAACAACAACACGAACATCTCGAATTCGCCGCTGAATGCCGCAAATTTCGTTTTCACAACAATCTATCTGTCAAATCTATCTGTAAATGTGTTAGTGTATTGTATCGGGAAACTAACTGTTTTGATTTTATTTTGACACGTGACAATTTTAAGAATAAAAGTGATAGTGATATGATCTATGTTTTCATTAACTGATACCATTTACTACGTTTGTGTTGATAATCTTTTTAATTTGCCGTGACCCAGTTGTTGAGGATTACATCGTTGATCTGTGGTTTCTATTAAATACACATGCAATCAATTGTTACGTTTAGTCGAAATTTAATAGATTTATATCATTTATACTCAGATTTTAATATTTATATTATCTCAAATAAGACGTATATGAAGTGTTTAAGTATGATACAAGTAATTGACACGCTGTGCAATTGTGCATTTAAAATGCAATGTTTATGAACATGTATTGTGTCGCCGTCGGAAAGATTCGATATTATTCCGATTTGTTAACGCACAATTAAGCTGACCACAAATGCTTAACATCTCAGAAATAATCGTCATTAATCACTAACAGTGATTCATACTCCTAGAGCTCTCTTTGACAAAGATGTAAAACTTTAACCATCAGTGCTGTATTTCAACTCACGGTTAGGTTGACATGATTAATTTGTACAAAAATAATGCAATTTTTCGCCCTTCTTTGTATGACCTTTACATTAAATGTATGACATTGACCATGAAAGAAACCATTTTGGTTCGAATTGACGATGTGAAAACTTCTATCAATCATCTAAACGATACTTCATAAATGCAATGAACAATCGCTTGTCCGTAAGTGTTGCATTTATTGTAATTCATTAACCCTTTGAGCGCTGGAACCGGATTTTGAAGACCTTTGCGAACAGTTTGGATCCAGATGAGACGCCACAGAACGTGGCGTCTCATCAGGATCCAAACTGTTTGCTAATCTGATAATATTCTTTGAAAAAAAATTCAAAGAAAATGCTAATTTTAGAAATTCAGCAGACAACATTTTAGCAGACGACAAATTTCCCAGCATGCAAAGGGTTAAAANAAAACAGGGCATAATGCATGTGCGTAAAGTGTCGTCACAGATTAGCCTGTGCAGTTCGCACAGGCTTATCAGTGACGACAGTTTCCGCTTTTATGACATTTTTCGCTTAAATGAAGTCTCTTTTAATCAAAAATCCAACTTAGGCGGAATGTGTCGTCACTGCAGATTAGCCTGTGCGGAATGCACAGGCTAATCTGGGACGACCCTTTACGCACATGCATTATGCCAAGTTTTCTCAGAACGCGACTCAAATGCTTACAATCTCAGAAATAATCTTCAACTATCACTAACAGTGATTCATACTCCTTCAACTCTCTTTGACACAGATGTAAAACTTTTACCATCAGTGCTGTATTTCGATTCACGGTAGAGTTATATAGTTGACACGATAAATTGGTACAAAATGACTGCAATTTTTCTCCCTTCTTTGTATGACCTTGACCTTTAATGTATGACACTCATCATAAAAGTAACCATTCTGGTTCGAGTTGACGATGTGAAAACATCTATCCATCATTCAAACGATTATGCAAAAATGCAATGAACAATCGCTTGTCCGTTAGTGTTGCATTTATTGTACTTCATTAAAAAAAGTTCTACATTTAAATGGGAAATACGAATATGTCATTTGTACCTAATGGAATGTTCCTATATACCGGTGATAATAATGGCCACAACGACCTGTTGATATAATCACACAAAGCACATGTTTAATTTTAGATACATTAATATGATATCCAAACGACAGCAGTAATGAAACAATAATATATGTTTGACGCCGCATTAAACTGGTTCAACAATATCAAAGTTTTATTTAGACACAAACATCGCGCCTTAAATTTCAATGGCAGTCATGATTCTTTGGGTACATAAGTACTCACGCGTTTATGTAACCCTGATTGATCTCCTTTACAAATAAATCTACTGACTTCGCTGATCCTTTAAACCAATTTATTACTTATCCCTTACATCTTTAACAATATTTACTTGTACTTACGGTCATTATTCACTTTAGTCCGTAAACCAGATTATAAGTTAGAGAATGTTTCGAAAGATCAATATAGGTCCAACAATGTGTCTATAGATCTTAAAAGTAGTTATGCAAATGTAGACTTTTAAAAATCTGAAATAATAGCATTCAATGTAATAATGTATGAAATTATTATACATTTTAGCCTCGCTCTGAGAAAACGGGGCTTAATTCATGTGCGAAAAGTGTCGTCCAAGATTAACATGTGCAGTCCGCACAGGTTAATCTGGGACGACACTTTTCGCCTTAACTGGGTTTTCGCTTAGAAGGCACTTCCTTAAAAGATAAAAAAAAAAACCATTACAGCGGAAAGAGTAGTCCCTGATTATCCTGTGTGGACTGCACAGGCTAATCTGGGACGACACTTTACGCTCATGAATTAAGCTAAGTTTTTCAGAGCGATGCTCTAATAAGGAAATGTTCCGCTTATATGCCATATAGTGCCACGTTTCGTTTCCAAACTACTGAATTATATTCATTTGCCCTTTTTAGTTGTTCGCAAGAACAATTAATGTTGAGAGGGAGTTTTGCAAGTCTCATGGTCTTATACAGCAAGAACGATAACCACTGCATCTGCATGTGCACACTGATTATCCTGTTTAAACTTCACCACTGGTGGTACACTGCAGGCAGTGAGTATTTGTATGTACATGTAATCAATAGTGTTTAACAGCTTGTGCGACGACATTGGCAAGTTTGTGATTGAAATCTGTACATATTGGCTGCGTTCAGGGAAAACGGGGCTTAATGCATGTCAAATAAGTGTTGTTCTGTGCACACTGATTAGCCTGTGCAGTGCGCACAAGCAAATCAAGGACGACACTTTCTGATTTTATGGTGTTTTTCGTTTAAAGAGAGTTTCTGGTACTGGGATGACAATTAAGGCATACATGTATGCATTAAGCCCTAAGACATAATGCATTAAAAGTCGGTCATGTCGGCAAAATTGTTGCTCAATAATTTAAAGAAAATAAATAAAGTATTAAATACAAATAACACAATATGTACATGATTCCAGGCTTGTTATTCTTTAGCAAGGCAACCAAAATTCTAAAGATGGTTGCCAGTGCAGCAATCAATTGCGAAAAAAAAAGAGACATATAATTGTAATTTGGCTAAGTTATCTCTATAACATAAATATGAGGATAAACAGTGCACCCACATCTCGACCTGTGCTTTAAGACACACTCTTTATAAATTTGAATGAGTTGTGTTCATTTCAAACTTGCGATATAAAAAGCTATAACATAATTTTGAAAACTGAGTTGCGTCTAAGATTATGCAATAGCGAACAACTTCAGTGCCTTCAGCGCTTTGATTAATGAAATCACCTTTCTTTGTAGTGTATACAACATGAACAAACTTTATTAATTGAGAACGCAGATTGATCTAACCGTTCGGGTGATTTACATCACGTTTCTTCCCATGGTCATTTCTATATAAAGTTGTTTTGGATAACAGAGAGTTCCTCTCCAATATTATATTCACACATATTCAGGCACATCAACGTATGCAACTTTATTTAAATAAACATAGCATTCGGCAAATAATGTTCTGCCATGTACCACACGTTAGCAATATTGTAGAGAACATACCTAATGTAATATGTACTTTCTGAAAACAATCATAAACTAAAATAGTTGTGCAAATGTGCCTTTCAACTCGGTTATTAACATGCAGAAANTTTCTCAGAACGCGACTCATTTAAGCATTCGCACGTTATGAGGGCAGTTTGCATTTAGAGACCGAGCATATTCGAAAGGAAGATTTTTTTTTTAATTTATTTTATTAAAATATGTATTAACATCTATGAATAAATTGATCATCCACGGTTTACACGGAGTCATAATTAGCAGTATCATGAAACAACCTGCCTCCACTACGTGTAGACGAAACGTTCTTAAATCACAATATGCATACGTTTTCATAGCCTAATTAAATATAAACAGGGTTATAAAATTCCCATAAAATTCAAATAAGAAGACACATTTGCGGAGATGTTTTTGACTGCGGTTTTATTAGTTGTTCGCAAGAACAATTAATGTTGAGAGGGAGTTTTGTGAATCGCATGGTCTTAGCTACAGCAAGAACGATAACCACTGCATCTGCCTGTTCACACTGATTATCCTGTTTAAACTTCACCACTGGTGGTACATTGCAGGCAGTAAGTATGTGTATGTAANTCGCAGACTAACAAATACTGAAATTATTCATATACGAATTTCAGCTGTGCACGGAAGCCATAAAGTTCCATTTTGATTTACAAGTCATGTCTTAAACATTATAACCAACGCCTTGGAAATAAGATGTTAGAAGTTAAATACTTCGCCGACAGGATGCAAAGAAAAGCGCCATTTGTCTTTCCATTTTAACGACGTCCAGACAAACGAAGCTGTGCCATTATTGTACACAATATTTAATTCGCAATATTTCTGCAACACCTTTTTGTGAAGATAAACCATAGCAAACAGTATTTTGGCGGTTATGGTGTCATAATTTTATATTTGACCTCAGAACAAGATGACCTTTGCCATTCATCATCATTAAAAAACATATGGGTTTTCTGAACAGTTAGACAACACGTGTACATCCTCTCGGGTCAGAAAGATTTAGTCAAACAATAAATATACAGTTGTATAGAATCTTATAATACCGAGCGCACGAAATCCTTGTAGTTCTGTTGAAAGTGTGTACAGTTGCCACCTAGCTCGTAAGATAAGTGCATGCGTACTAAGAATCCCATTTGTCATCATTACAAAAACTTAGGGGTGTTGCGGCAGTTTATTTAACCGAGGATATATTTATGGCAACACCGATGCTATTATCACAACTGATTTGTTATCAGAATCATCACACATTTATGACCGAGTAGGTTCATAATAGGTACTCAATGGTGCGGTTAACTTTTTTTATTCTTTTTTTTTCTTTCTTTTATTTCACTCTTGTTTTTTTTTCCTGGAGCTCTTTAGTCCTGTTGTTTACATTAATCAATTTAAAGCATTTAATCACAAACTTCAAAACATGCCGAAAT
>VMBQ01001583.1:153002-172732 GCA_007657795.1 Dreissena rostriformis
CAATCCAGATTCAAGATTTTTATACAACGATGTCCATGCAGTACTTTCCTGATTATCTATTTACAGTTGTTTGAATTACTTTGAACTTACCATACAAAGTTCAGTTTGTAATTTTACTTAAGTTCATCGAACTGCCATTACGATAACATAAACAGGTGATTTCACAATTACCTGTCTGGACCATTGTTGCAGAGAAAAACAGATTTACTATTGACGTCAGTGTACTCAATAACATGTACGGCTAAGCATTTTACATAAGTTCTTAGTCGACGCTTGACTGACTTTAATCTTTTTAATTATTCCTTTAATGAAAATGCTTCGTTTAAATGACTGGATGGTTACCTAATATACTTAGATGTTCCAACAACATTTACAAAGACATTAAGGATATAGTTCATGATCACTGAACTGCATTCTTGACAAGAATTTTGTAATAAAAGTGATGTTGATTTTACGGAGCGCAGATATTAACGCATCGCAGACTTACAAATACTGAAATTATTCATATACGAATTTCAGCTGTGCACGGAAGCCTTAAAGGTCCATTTTGATTTATGTCTTAAACATTATAACCAACGCCTTGGAAAAAAACGCCTTGGAAAAAAAAGATGTTAGAAGTTAAATACTTCGCTGACAGGATGCAAAGAAAAGGGCCATTTATCTTTCCATTTTAACGACGTCCAGACAAACGAAGCTGTGCCATTATTGTACAGAATATTTAATTCGCAATAATTCTGCAACACCTTTTTGTGAAGATAAATCATAGCAAACAGTATTTTGGCGGTTATGGTGTCATAATTTTATATTTGACCTCAGAACGAGATGACCTTTGCCATTCATCATCATAAAAAAACATATAGGTTTTCTGAACAGTTAGACAACACGTGTACATCCTCTCGGGTCAGAAAGATTGAGTCAAACAATAAATATGCAGTTGTATAGAATCTTATAATACCGAGCGCACGAAATCCTTGTAGTTCTGTTGAAAGTGTGTACGGTTGCCACCTAGCTCGCAAGATAAATTAATTACACGGTGTGCAGATTTCAACTTTACTAATATGTTATAAAAATCACAAAAAATTAATGTGCTTTCTTCAAAATGTATCATAAATTAGTTTATTTGAGAAAGTTTAATATTCACAGATACCCATGGAGTTAAAAACCATTGACAAAAGATCTAATTGGCAATAAGAGTACATCTGACAGTGTATCAATCTTTCCAAATTAACCCATTTATGCCTAGTGGACTCTCCCATCCTGCTAAATTGGATCAATTTATTTCCAAAATTAGGGATGTCTAGTATGTTTATTTCTATATTTAGAATATTTCTTACAGAAACATTTCTTTAAGCAAACAGCGCAGACCCCGATGAAACGCCGCATCATGCGGCGTCTCATCTGGGTCTTCGCTGTTTGCCAATGCCTTTTTTTCTAGACGCTATGCATACACGGGTTATGAGACATCCGCCTTGCAAATCACATCTATCTTCTGGAACATTATCATAAAATTCGAATTAAATATATATTTAGAAACATGCTAGGTGCCTTTAACAAAATATTTAATTGAGTGCAAGAAATAATGAAATCAAATCCAATAAAGCATGAAATAAACTGCGAAATGGTTCAGTGACGTAAACGACCAAATATTAACAGTTCAAAGATGTAATCATCAGATGAGACGAACGATTTTTTATGAGATAATATGAGGTTCAAAATTCTTTGATTTGAATACACTCGTTTGTAAATTTCCAACGTTTTTGTAAGACACTGTTGGGTTATATTTAAATAAACCAAACCCAAGGCATTTGGATTTTTCAGCAAAGAGAATTACACAATAGTTTATTCTAAATATTAAAGAAATCCACTCCAGCATTCCGTTATAAATCAGAACGCAGTGTTACACAACTATTTTATCAAAATGTTATCGTTTCGTTACACTCGTTGAACCGTACGCCAAATCGATGGCGAGTGTCCGCATTTTGAACAGTGTTGTGAGTGACCGAAGGTGCCATTATGTCAGTCACATGACGTCAATAGTATAAGTGCCTTGATTAAACGATTAAATAAAGAACGTAGACAATACAAAGTACTTGTTGGCCTTTTAGGAAATCAAATTTCACTCTCACTCGGTTAAATTACCAATGTTATAAGATCTAAGTGTGCATTAAACTTCGCTTATTTAACTACTTCCGGTCATAGCTTTAATCCAATAAAACCATACGACGAAATTGTGATCGGTTATTTACTGCAGAACGATACCTTGCAATTATATCAAACTTAAATGTTATACGAACACGTTGGTCAGATTTCGAGTTGACAAGTGAAACTTTTATCAATCATTTTAACAATAATGCACGTTTTCCTTCATTATTTTATACAATGAAAAACGGATTGTCATTGCGTTTAGAATTTATTGTAATTCAGTTTAAAAAAAATTGCATTAACATGTAGTGGGACATTCTGTCCGTTGTATCTAATAGTATATACCTATATACCGGTAATAAACATGTCCAAACTGTGATATAATCGCACGAAAACATGTTTACATTTAGATGCAAACGACAGCAGTAATGAAAAAATAACAAATGTTTGACGCCGCATTTGATTGTCTCAGCAGTATCAGTGTGTTAGACAAAAACATCACATCTCTCAATTTAAATAGCAGATATGATATTTTTGTTTGATAAGTTCACATTCGATTTTGTCACCGCTACTGCTAAGCCGCATTAATGTCTTGTTAAAATAAATCTACTAAATTTGCTGAGCCTTTGAAGCAATGTATTACTTATCTCTTACATCTTTGACAACATTAACTTGATCTGACGATTATTATGAACTTGTTTGTCTAACAGATTATGAGTTTACTTACACTTCCATAAGTTCATTTCAGCCCCAATAATGTATCTGTTGATCCTGACTAGTTACCCGTGCAAGTGAAGAACTGAACACAATGGACATGTTTCATGTAATGCCAAATCCTCATTATTTTGCATTACTGGGTATGTACATGTAGTCTTAATTCTAACGCAATTAGACTAAAAGAAGCACGAACAAGCATGAAAAAACATTACTTTAATAAGGCAAATATTTACATATAAGTGTGTTAACAGTTGTAGCAACGCGCGATTTTTCTCGATAACGGAGAGAACAATACAGCAGTGGAATATATATGAGATGAACAAAAAAAAACGATTCTTTTTGATTGCATGGTACCCTTTACAAGAGAACATTCTTGGTTTGATTTAATGTGTGACAATTTTGTGCAAATTGAATTCAATTCACTGGAGAACGAAGCGCTCAAATGGCCGTATTTTGCACTTCTGTCTGCTTATTATAGTATTCAGATCCAATTCATTTTGATAAAAGTAGTATTTAACATCTTTCAGTATCGCAGTGAGAGATTTGTTTCAAGATTTTTTAATACAAAATATTTAATTCAGATAATAAGAATTTCATATTCTTACAACTATTTTGCAGTTGCATTTTTATTTGAATAAGGTTTAATATTTAATTAAGTAGACCGTTTCACAAAGCACAGACTTTAATTGAAAACGCACACTTGTCCGCATTTCTAATGTTAATTCCCCTTATCGCGTTTTTTGTGCATTTCGAACTGCATTTTGTTTGCTTTTCAATCTTTTTTTTAAATTGTGCCACATGACATGTTCATTTTATTTAGACATAGTGAAGTTGTAATGTGTCATTCATTTTATGGTCTGGTAAAGTGTCACATTCCTTCGCTTGCAGAAGGATTTTGGTATTTCTTCTTTCCCGTTTTGGTTGCATCGGGTACCGAATTATTTTGAACCTTATCAAGCCTTTTGTATGCATATATGAGATACGTTATCGGGCATTTTGCACCTTGTATAACTGCTTCTTCGCTGAGAGAGTTTCAATGATCAGGAATTTTCACTATATGATGATGGGATCTGTTCGACAAGAAGGGCCAGAGCTGATAGGTGTTTTATAATGTGATCGTTCCTCAGTAATTATGTCGCTTTGGTCTATATTTACCATTGAGTAATTGTATTGCTTTCAAATCGAATTTATACGATATTTAATTACTAGTTAATTTGAATTGTATAGCCTTTGGAGTTGATATTCATTTAGCCTATATGGGCATGTGTGTTGTTTATTTATTCTGGGCTTCGTGAAACGTTCGGCTAGCCAACACATCGGTTTAAACCCCCCCCCATGCTTTGCATAAACCGTTCTTAGGCGGTGACCCAAAATTTACTCAGTTCATGTGCATTGTTATGTTGTATGCATTGTACTGATATCTTTAATCAATTGGCCGCTTGCCTTGTATAAAAGACTGCCGGAGGTTAACAAGATTCCCCTCCCGCGTTTTAATTAGTTTTGTCAATATTCAATTTTCACTTTAAAATGTTATATACATAGAAATACTTTGTATTCTGTATTTTATGATATATATCTGAAGATGTTGACATTCACATAAACGTTACACAAGTCCTATTTGAAAAATCATACCATTTACACGACTACTTTTAAATGCTTACATAAAACTTATTAAATACAGAACTAAGAATAAAAAAATAAGATTGAACTCGATTTCAACTACTTTGGCCCAGAGTTATTTTAAAAACATAATCGCGCTTTTTAATTTAAATGACAGAAATACAATAAAAAATAAGTTCACCGCGTTTGTGTCAACTCTACTTCTATTGTACGAATGGATCTGCTGCATTTGCTTAGCCTTTAAAGTCTTTTGTTACATATGCCTTACGTCTGTAACAATATTTACATTTTCTTAAGGATATAACGGTAAGTCACGTTGATTGTATAGGGATTATTTTGTTGGGCTCGCGAATGTTCCAAAAGGTCAGCCAACGATCAACCGACGTATCTATCGACGATGTGAAAAAGATCACTTACTATAGGAAAATTATGCATGATTTAAAATGCATCTAAATTATTATATGATATAAATATTGGTATTAGTATTTATGGAATATTATTTATTATGAACTAAAGAAACAGACGCGCTATGTATTGTACCAAGCTGTAACATATTTCATTCTAAATATGTTAGCAATATTTCTTTGCTTATAGACAATAAACAATGCAAAAATGCTTTTCAAGTAACGCACTTAAGATTGCTTTGATTGTTGTGAATTGTGTTGTCTGCGTCGAATTATAAACCTGTAGAATCAACAATGTGTCTTCATCTCCGTCTTTTTTTTACCCCGTCGGTCTTACATCATCATGTCCGTGTCCGTGTATTTGTTAGTCAGGGCCAAAGCGGGTTTGTAAAATGAGTCGTGTTCTGAGAAAACTTTGCATAATGCATGTGCGTAAAGTGTCGTCCCAGATTAGCCTGTGCAGTCCGCATAGGCTAATCAGGGACGACACTTTCTGCCTAAACTGGATTTTTGCTAAGAATAAACATCATTTAAACGAAAAATTCCATAAAAGCGGAAATTGTAGTCCCTGATGAGCCTGTGCGGACTGCACAGGCTAACCTGGTATGACAATTAACGCACAAGCATTATGCCCAGTTTTCTCAGAACGCGACTCAAATGTTCATATCCAATCCTTCATTCGTAAGACGCGCATTGTGAATGTCATTTTCACATGAGTATACACGTTACAATGAATATTCATTTGTGTTGACTGATAAATAAAACACTGACTACCATGTTTTACAATGTGTCAGTCAGTATTATTAATGCAAACTGTCGATTCTAGCAATGCCCTGCATTATCGTCAATATTTGGTTCTTATCGGCGATAAATACCATTACACTGTTATAATTTTCCAGATTAATCAGACAAAGAAATACTATTAAACGTTCACGTTCGTTTTTATTTAAACAAGGCAAATTAGATGTATCATTTTTTACCACCTTCTATTATCATATTGTAAGACAAACGTATTTGTTTGTATTCAAACTGCTTAAATACAACATAATAATGTTAAACATGTAGACTAATTATGAACCGGTGGAAACAGCAGATGGGATACATACGTGCCGATGTAGTGATTGTTAGTGATACGTACCCAGCAACAGAAAAAGGTCTCGCATTTCAATGGCGTATTACCGAAGTCTAGTAAAAAAATACCAGATAACTGAATATCATCGAGAAACGTCGTACCTTTTCTATAAATCCACTTTTAAGTTCAATTGATTAGATACGGCACATACATATTGTGAACGCTGTGTTTTTAAATAAACTTTTTGGTTTATCTTCACTATCAAAACCAATACTGTGGATTCAATAATCATGTGTATGCATTAAACATGGAATACTTATTTCCATATCGCCATTTTACGTTTACGTATACAATTGTTTAATGCTGCTAAATTCCGCGAAATGACGATAATTGCATTCATCTGTGATTTAACAAAACAGGATATTTTTTTTTTGCAATTCGAATTTTTAATGTAAATGTGTTTTAAGAGCATCATAATATTTTATTGTTTTTACAAGAATGTATACATTAAGATCTTAAATAAAGTTAATTGTAGCAATCAGAAGGCATCATAAGCATTCTGAGTTTGTCCAAAGAAGTTTACATGGGATTTTAATAAAAATAATGAAATATTATCAGGAGAGCTACTATTGTCTTTTATTGAATGCAACTGCGCGACAAGGCTCCTAAACTATACAGGCCATGACATTCAACACAACACTACGCATAAATATGATTACAAACGGGTCTCTGTCTCGGAAAGGCCCAAATAAATGTATAAATACAACTATCAACCCAATCATTGCTTATTGACAAAACTGCAAGACCGACGCACCATCATGTGGTACAATGACAACATTTCAACGAATATTATTTAAAAAAATCAGTTAGATAAAAACAATACACGATACTATTAAACCATTCGGAATCACTGTATAATAAACCCATGGAACCATAAACTGAATTGTTCTCGGGAAACCGTCTACGAAAGCTTAATGCAGTCCCAAGGAATTAGACAATTATCAAAGATGTTTGAAACGCGTTTACAAATACACTTCATAATATAACAAGTTATCCACAAATAAAGAAATGTGACGTTTTCAATATTATATATTATATACAATAACTATTAGCTGGCATAAAAAAAATGGTTGCAAACATATGTAATGTTGGATAAATAAGGTTTTAAGTACAGTTGTATTTTAGTCATACATTCTTTAACACTAATTGTGTTAATTGTGTAAATTTTGTAATGGTCGTAGCAGTTAAAACATATTATATTACTAATAAATATACTAGACATATTAGAGTAAAGGTTGTATTTATTTTAGTATCTATATTCTCATTTGGACGTGCTTATTTAACATATGTGATAAACATAACATTCTATGACATACTTAGTGCTTTATCAAACACAAACACGTTTAAGTATCCACTTCCTGGGGATACCAATCTATAATGGCAAGTGAGAACATGTCAGGTACCAGTAAATGCTGGTTGTGCTTTATTGGTATACAATGTTAATGTATTAACGTTAGAACAGTTTCTTCGTGAGAACGTGTAAATCCAACCATTAAAACCTTATAAAGTTATACATGTAAATTAAATAACATATTTAACGGATAATACGTGCTTTTTGTTGTCCGGTAGTTTTCACATGTTATCCCTAAAATAACAATGTCTTAATATCGAATAAAATTATTGGAAGACATTGCTAGTATACACTGAACAAACAAGTATTTGTTGTTCAACCGCCTGATGTTTATACATGTTACGATTTTACAACTGACAAGTTGTCATACTTCTTTAACGTTGACGTATGGTATATACCAAGTAGTGCACTAAAAACTCATTGTTTTATTAATACATGTAACCAATTAAACGTGTCAAGTTTGTGTGCAATTAGTTTTTTTAAGTAAAAGAGAATACGTTCGTTCACATGGAATAAAAGACATGTTACCAACTTAATGCTACAGTTGGCGGTATGAGCCTTTCCGTGAGTCTGTGCGTGCTGTGTGCGGGATGGGCTCTCTCAGCTGCGAGCGGTAAGTAAAACTATGTCTTATACTGTGGTATCCGACTGCAAATTGCTTACATTCATGAGATCCCACTGTCTTATACTGCGGTATCCGACTGCACATTACTTACATTCATGAGATCGGTAAGTAAAACTTTGTCTTGTACTGTGGTATCTGACTGCAAATTGCTTACATTCATGAGATCCCACTGTCTTATACTGTGGTATCTGACTGCACATTACTTACATTCATGAGATCGGTAAGTAAAACTATGTCTTGTACTGTGGTATCCGACTGCACATTACTTACATTCATGAGATCCCACTGTCTTGTACTGTGGTATCCGACTGCACATTGCTTACATTCATGAGATCCCACTGTCTTATACTGCGGTATCCGACTGCACATTGCTTACATTCATGAGATCCCACTGTCTTATACTGTGGTATCCGACTGCACATTACTTACATTCATGAGATCGGTAAGTAAAACTCTGTCTTGTACTGTGGTATCCGACTGCACATTACTTACATTCACGAGATCCCACGGGTGAAGAGGCTTTAATGTGTCGTGTTCTGAGAAAACTGGGCATAATGCATGTGCGTCAATTGTCATCACAGATTAGCCTGTGCAGTCCGCACAGGCTAATCAGGGACGACAATTTCTGCTTTTATGGAATTTTCGTTTAAATGATGTCTCTTCTTAGCGAAAATCCAGTTTAGGCGGAAAGTGTCGTCCCGGATTAGCCTGTGCGGACTGCACATGACACTTTACGCACATGCATTTTGTCCAGTTTTCTCAGAACGCGCCTTGCAACCAGAAGGGCCACGGTTCGGTCCCACACAGAGGGCTTACTCAAGATAAGTTCAGAGACATCAAAGTGGTTCTGCCTCGGAAACGGACTCGATATGGTCTATATAAACTCAAGCTTTTTATGCAATTGAACTGTAATAACTAGGTCTTATATATATATCATGTAAACCATTGAGTTTGTGGCTGTTTATACATATATATAAGACCTAGTTATTACAGTTCAATTGCGTAAAAAACTTGGGTTTATATAGACCATATCGAGTCCGTTTCCGAGGCAGAACCACTTTGATGTCTCTGAACTTATTTAATTTTGCTTGAATGATATTTTTCTTTTGTGGGAACAGAAACTATTGAATGGGATCATAAAATGGATCTTATAAATGTTTTAAAAGTGTTTGCATAAAACGCCCCTGTACAATGAACAATTGAAACTATTTTCATAAAATTAGACAGCCGTACATGCGTGGTTCTTCCTTTTTAGCGTTATATACGCTTGTGAGCACGTATTTTATTCAGCATTTATCTCTAGATTATAAAGACTGTGCCAGGTTATAACCGTATCGTAAAAGAACAGATTTAGAATGTGATTCCGTTAGTGATAGTTACTATATGCTGTAGCACACGCATAATAAACGAATTAAACATATTATATAGCGAATATGTACGTTAGAAGCCATGACAAATACAGTTTTCTAATACAAATACTGCTGATTAATAAATACATTTAAATCGCACGATACGTGAAATGAAATACACCCGGAAGGTTTCGCTGACATTTACATGCATGCAAAACTTAGGGGGTTGACAAGGTCGTTCACGTGCTTATTTTGGGCAATTAATATGTATCGGGCAATCCCCCCCCCCCCTGTTTTCTTTCCTTATTAATATAAACAAGACATATCTTTAAAAAAGATATTCGGCGTATATACGTTTCTAAGTTATGAAATTTAAAACAAAGGTTAAGTATTGTGTGTTTTTTTTTCACTTATAAGTCGCATATCCTCCGCATTAATGTTTGTCATGAAGTGCACTTATATTAAAACACATTATAGTGTTCGTATATACAAATTATACTACGTGTGATCACATCATGTGTGTCCTCACGTGGCGTATTATCAATTTATTTCTTCGTCATCAAAACATTTGATATTTGATTAAGACGCAGTTTTCTTTTCACACATTCAAATTACACTGTTACATCCGCGTCATGCGAAAATTGGTCTTATGGCATAGGCTGCCAGCGTGGCTCAAGCCCAGCCTGCGCACTTGTGGTCAGGGGCTACGCTTTCCGCTATAAAAAGGCACGCAAGGTTTCGTGGTATCTCCTGAGTATCCTCCTCAGTATGCATATCCTGACAAGACTTTGCGGATGCGCAGGGCAGACTGGAGCTACGTTGGCAGCATATTGCATAAGTCCCATTTTCGCATTTCGTATTGCGTCTTGTTAATGAAACAACAAACCACGATACTTTCCGATAGTCAATTGAAGTCACACTGGGTCATTTAAAGCAAACTGGGAAGTATCGGTAGCCTATGCTGGCTTGCAGGAAATATTTTCAGACACACTGACCGCGTACGTCACACACACACGTGTGACATGTGTGGCTAGGGACAATGTCTAAGCCACTTGTTCCGTACGGTTACCGCTCTGTAACCCGGATCTCCCGGGTGAGAAACAAGCCTGTCAACAAGCGCGTTAACCGCGTTTCTGTGTCATGCTATACATGATTTTTACAGACAACACTGGCATCGACCACGAGGTGCGAAATACGGTCGTAGACGGTCTATTTTGATGATAGTTTTCCAATCAATAAGTCAACGCAGCGTTGTTATTTCACCATGTATACATCAGGCGTTCTTATTTATGTGCAAGTTCGCCGCCAATTTCCTACGCAGAGTGATATCATGCCGTTCTGACACGAATGACTGATTTGATTGTTTTCACTATTGGCCATACATTTGGGAATGCTGATTCGATTTTGTTGTAGGCATAATATAAGAACTTTTCTTGCACTAGAAAACAAACGCAAACAACGAGCTGTCGATGATTATGAAAAAAAAAAACACCGAACAAAGGAACCGGTATTAAGCGACATATCGTTAATTACAAAACATCGCGCTATGTATCTTGCATTGACCAAAGTTCTACTGTACCCCATTTAAATCATAATCACGTGCTTTTGAAATTGTTACAAACTATTTTAATTACATATTGACACGTGTTTAAAAGAAAGTCGGACTCTCATTCTCCTGAAATACAATAAGAATATCAAACTTTAGTTTGCACGCAAACACTGGTACTCTATTCGCGACAAAGAAGTTGATACATTACATTATACACGCATTTTTTTTATTAATTGCGGTTAAAAAGTGTTTGATATGGGGTCACATACTATGGACATTATTCAATAATCTTAAATCGTTTGATATGAGATAAGTGCCATTAGAATGCAGTTTTGCGGATTGCAAATGAATAAAATGCTAGAGATGCATTGATTTGAATACAAAATATTAAAACGTCATTAAAGCGAACAAACAAGTGTCGCTGCATTGATCGAAATTATAATTGCAGTATAAATGTCATTCACAGTTATGTTCTATTGCAAACGTCATCTTCAAACATGATCATAAATTGACAGAAAAGTCGTTCAGGCACTACATGCTCTAGATATCTGCCAGAGAAGCGAGTGTTTTCTGTATACAAGAACACAGTTGCTATTGACGGGGAATCGGTTCAAACAATTCGTCAATTGATAAATCTCGTTTGTGTTAACGTAAGTAACGTGGCTAAAGTAATAATATTGGAGCGTTATTTACGTCAGTCTGATGATAACGTTAATTTTGGAGCGTTAATTATGTCAGTCTGATGCTAACGTTAATAACGGAGCGTTATTAACGTCAGACGATGCTAACGTTAATAATGGATCGTTAGTAACGTCAGTCTGATGCTCATGTCAATTACGGAGCGTTAGTAACGTCAGTCTGATGCTTACGTTAATAATGGATCGTTAGTAACGTCAGTCTAATACTAACGTTAATAATGGAGCGTTAGTAACGTCAGTCTGATGATAACGTGAATAATGGAACGTTAGTAACGTCAGTCTGATGCTAACGTTAATAATGGATCGTTAGTAACGTCAGTCTGATGCTAACGTTAATAATGGAGCGTTAGTAACGTCAGTCTAATGCTAAAGTTAATAATGGATTTTTAGTAGCGTCAGTCTGATGCTAACGTTAATAATGGAGAGTTAGTAACGTCAGTCTAATGCTAACGTTAATAATTGATCGCTAGTAACGTCAGTCGGTTAATTATGGAGCGTTAGTAACGTCAGTCTGATGCTAACGCAAATAATACAACGTATGTAGCGTCAGTCTGATGCTATCGTTAATAATGCAGCGTTAGTAACGTCAGTCTGATGCTAACGCAAATAATGCAACGTATGTAGCGTCAGTCTGATGCTATCGTTAATAATGCAGCATTAGTAATGTCAGTCTGATGCTAACGTTAATAATGGAGCGTTAGTAACGTCAGCATAATGCTCCTTTGGCAAAGTATCGTTGTAATGTAATTGTTGCTATATGGTGTAATGTTTGACTTCGTATTTTGCTTGATTATTTGGCATAGTTTCAGTTTCTTTTGTATAAGTTGGATCAATACTAAAAAACGTTATAATTTTTAAGAACGTAACTTTTAGTTGATATTCGTGATTTGAGTTTTTTTAAATTAAAAAAAAAAACACTGTCGGGTCATATGAGCATCGAAATTGTTGATTATTGGCCTATAAACAACTCTGTGTTGTTGTGATTTGAGCTTATAAAACACTCGTTGTCTATATCATTAGCAGTCATAGAATCTTTTTTTCTTTTTCGCAGACTTTTTGCTCCCTACCGCGCGCGTATTATTTTACTATTTAACTGCAAAACGATTTGTTATACTGATGAAACTGTACTGTTCAGATATTAAAACAGATGGTTGAATTCCGGGTTTAGATTTTATCAACATAAATGCCTATATAATCTGCAAATATTTTATATAATGTCTTCAAACTTTTGCTGAGTCATAATTTTAATTATAAATCGTGTGAATAAGATTTTGTATGCCAAGATCAACATATTTTTCTGGATAATAAATGATCTGTTAGAGTAAAGTGAATAACATTTCCGATACAATTTGATAAAATTGCAGTTTAGTTTCTAGCTGAAGGTTCATGGAAAGTGTAATTATCTGCATACACATCTATGTTTTAATTAGGAAACTGAGTTTACAATTAAGTTTAAGCAAATATTGTTTGAAATGTTCGATTTAATCAGTGTATAGTTTCAAGTTCTATTAAATGTTACAACTGGAACAATAAATATTCATTGACGTCGCATACTAGTAGGTTGTATATACAAATATTTTGTGTACGTATGTTAATATCCGCAACCATTGTTTGTCCAAATTGAAGTACGAATACGACTTTAAGGGGCGGAAATTACATTTAATTGTTGTATTTACTGATTCAGTATATGATCACCAAAAATAACAGACGGTCATGTTTGTTCAAACGCCTATATTGAGATCTGACATTTTTGAAGATAAAACAGCGATAAGAATTACAGATTAACAACTATTGACATATCTTTGTATTCCCCTGATAAGATAACAATCTTTTACGTAGGGCATCGTTCTATATCGTTCGAATAACTGTTTCTGAATTTTGATAAATTAGTTTTTTTCGTTTATTTTAATTGTGGCAATTTTATCGAAGGCCCTTTGACCTTTACTGTACTGAGTACATAACAAAACTTTATTACTTAATTCAGATGTTGAGTCTACGTGCAGTGCATATATCAAAGATGTCAGTATTGTAAAATAATAAAAGTATTAACAGATAAAACGTTTCCAGAAATGCGTAGTATTATCAGGAAAACTGAATTGTATGGTATACAGCGTCTCGATTTTTGGTGTCGACCCTTATCTTTTTTATACTCCATGTTTAGTTTTTGGTAATTTTCAACGAATTATTTTTAGATCGATGTATGCTGAAAAATGCTTATTTTTCGCTAAGAAGCAAACAACTTTAAACGTCGCGAAATGATTACATTGTAGTGCCGTAATATAGTAATTGGTCAATTTAAAAACATGTATGATGACGCTCTTTTGGAATAAAAGCGTTTTCAATGTCGCAAAATTTCACTTTCGCATCTATGTACGAGTATGTAATTATTTTAATGTCTTGTAATTAAATGTCTTGATTGAAGAACAGATAGCTTATCTTGACAAGTGAAAACTGAAGATAAGATTGGCATCTATGTTTACATTAACTGATACAATAAACAACACTTGTTTTGATAATTTTCACACTATGCCATAACCGCGTTCGTTATTGCAAGTTGGACATAAAGTCGGTCATGTGTGGTATAAATAATACATACATAAACATAAATTGTTCGCATAAACTAACAAGTTTAAAGTAACTATAAATTCTCTAGTCAATTGATTTTGTTTGACAATCGGCAATATTAATCTGAACTTGTATCTAGTAATAATAAAATAAATAGTAATAATAGAATGGAGTTTCTGCAAATCCACTCTGCAATAAATTCTTGATTTAAATAAGAACAAAGCAGGATGATTGACGGTGTTTGGCATTCTTTAAAAATCATAATCAACAAAACATTGGTGTTCTGACAAAGATTATCTGCCTCTTTCAAAGACAAAGATACTGTTTTTGTTGAGGATGTAATGCCAGACTTTCTGTAATACATACAGACCTGAAGGCTGAACGCACCACGTATATATTTATTTAATTTAAGTTACAAACGCACATACACGTAGTGCGATGCTATGAAAGAATCTAGAGGAATAACAGTGAGCAATGCCGGGGTGCATGGTAAATAATTTATGTCGTGTTCTGAGAAACTGGGCATAATGCTTGTGCGTAAATTGTCATCCCCGATTAGCCTGTGCAGTCCGCACAAGCTAATCAGGGACGATAATTTCCGCTTTTATGGACTTTTTCGTTTAAAAGATGTCTCTGCTTAGTGAAAATCCAGTTTAGGCGGAAAGTGTCGTCCCTGATGCGGACTACACAGGCTAATCTGGGAAGACACTTTACGCACATGCATTTCGTCCAGTTTTCTAAGAACGCGACACATTTCCACAATATTTCATATCATAACACGCAGACAATTGCATTGATAAGCAAACTTATTTGAACTTTTATCCAGATACTTATTGTACGATACACGGCGATATTAAAGCATCTAGATGTTTACAGTGGACAATGGCGGGGTACATATCAGTAATTTATATACAAATGAGCCTCGCTCTGTGAAAAGGGGGTTAAAAGCATGTGCGTAAAGTGTCGTCGCAGATTAGCCTGTGAAGTCTGCACAGGCTAATCAGGGACGACACTTCCCGCCTAAACTGGATTTTTGCTAAGAAAAGACTTTATTTTCAAGTCAAATATCATAAAAGCGTAAAGTGTCGCCCCTGATTAGCCTGTGCGAAATGCACAGGCTACTCTGGGACGACACTTTACGCATATGCATTCAACCCCGTTTTCACAGAGCGTCGCTCAAATTCATATAATAAAATGCAAACAATTTCTATGGTAAGCTCACTTAAGAGACCTTTTGTCGAGAAACTTTTTGAACTATACTTTAAATCAATACCACCATTGCATACATGATAAAAACGAGAATAAAACTGATATAATTAAAAACAAACATCGTTTGACAATATTTTTAGCAATGTTTTGTGTTATTTCCATATTTATTGACGTAGTTATATACACGCATGTAAGTTTGTTTTATTTGTTATTTCATAGCTGTTTATTTTAGATCAAAAGATAAGCCGTGGCTAGTAATGATTTAAACAGTAGTTTCTTCAGCTATGTATTTGATTATGGAATGCCGGATCAGAAACGATGAACTCGTTGGTGTGACGAGCACGACCATTAAAAGTGATATATTATGAAACTCTAATAAATATTCTTTGATGGGTATCCCCACTTCGGACCAAGGTTTGCGCTAATAAAGTAATTATTTACTTCGTTGATCTTTTAGAACACTTATTAAATGAAAAAAACAAAAAACAAACAGAACACAATCACAAACAGAATAGATATATAACAATGGGTTGAACGTTAATGGATGCATTACTTGGGTTTAAGCGATATTTTGATGTTAATGTAGTAATTCAATAAAGATTACGGATTTTTTGTTTAAATTTATAAATATTCGGTAAATTTTACGCGGGTGAGTGTCTTATTGTGCAATTATGAATAATGACAACTGCTATGCCCATACTAATTTATTTCGTTTCATTAATCCACCGGTTATTAAAAGTCATTGAAGAGAGAGTTGAACGGCATGGGTTTAAATGTGCAGTTCGATTGGTAGAAAAACACGAAAATTTTAACATAATTTTACCGGTTAATTTAGTTACAGCTAAGTACACGCACACTATATTAAATACGCGAAGGTTTATTACCAGACCTCGTTTAAGATGATTAATACAATTATAAAGTTTGTTAATGACGTAAATCTGCTTTGGTATGAAATATTGTCCATTACATCAAAAGCTTTAAGTCTTAAATTTCTAAGTTATCTTAATTTACATTATTATTATTTTAATAAAAGCACCAATTCATAAGTGTAATAGTTATTACACATGTCTTTAGTTTTTATATTGTATTACAACTGGCGTGACTTGCAATATCGATTGGGCGTGTCCCCATCAATAGAAAACTTACCGACTTTTAATTAAACCCATCCATATTACAAAACCTATACTTAATGTCAAACATCGGTCCACATGGCCGTTGCGCGCATATCACATATATGTTAACACCGTGTTACAGGACATAACTTAATGTAACCAATTGTTAAGTGTGACGTCAATACAGGATCTGGGGTAAAATAGCAGGCTCTGTTTTCGCCAAATATTGCGGTCATTGCTGGATAGATTAATCACGAATCGCTCGATAAATACACTAAGACATTTGAAACACGACCTTCAACTTTGAAAACAAAATGGATATACTGATCACCGCTGATATTTGCAAATGTCTTCATTGCAATCAAATTAACTGTAGAAGAAATAAAATTTCATATCTTGCACATTTAACTTCTTAAAATAAGACACCAGACATGATTAATGGTGAATGACTGCATAATGGTTTGTATTATCTTTGGTACAAGGCTCAACAGTATCAGTGACCATACTGTGTTGTTAATTCCTCCGTCAAGTTCAAGTCTCCTCTGTGAGAGAGTTCAAGTCTTCAATTTCAGTGAGTTCAAGTCTTCACTTTCAGTGAGTTTAAGTCTTCACTTTAAGTGAGTTCTGTATCACTGAATGTGATGTCAACTCTCCTCTGTCAGTAAATTCAAGTCCTTTACGTCAGTGATACGACATATCATTGTAAGGACTATGAAATATCATTGTAAGGAATATGACAAACCATTGTAAGGAATATGACATATCATTGTAAGGACTATGACATATCATTGTAAGGAATATGAAATATCATTGTAAGGAATATGACAAACCATTGTAAGGAATATGACAAACCATTCTAAGGAATATGACATATCATTGTAAGGACTATGACATATCATTGTAAGGAATATGTCATATCATTGTAAGGAATATGACATATCATTGTAAGGAATATGACATATCATTGTACGGNCACTGACCTTTGGAGCAATCCAGGTAGTGTCACAAAATATAACGATAACAACAGAACTCGCCAAATTATTCAATCGTTTCGCGTTTGTAACGCTTTATAATTTTTAGGTTTTAAAATCGTCTAAAGATGCATATAATTTATATTTTAAAGCATGATAAATGTTCAGTATTACTGGGTTTTTTTCCGCAAATATCATAACTACAACGAAAATGTGCAGATCTGAAACATTTTTATTTCAATTTTGTCAATTTACCAAAACGTGAACAATTCCCTTTAATGTAAATTTGTAAGTTCGTGACTGCTTTGACAACATGACGTGACGCCGTCAAATGTGTAAAGAATAGTAAATATTGCAGAAATTGTTATGATTTATGGTGTTTTTTTGTGAACAGAAAATAATGAATTAGACTAAAAAATAAATACATACTTTTCTATGATGAGCTTGCCATTAAACGCCCCTGATTAGTAAACAATTGAAACACTTGTCATAGAAGTAGACAGCTCATGCGCTGTTCGTGTTTGCCTTATTGCACGTGGTAGACGCGTGTGTGCACATATTTTAAATAGGATTAACTCTATATTATACGTACAAAAGAAGACTTAGAATGTAATTAACGTCAGTACTTTATGTTGTAGCACACTTATAACACACGAATGGAATATATTATACAGCGAATATGTACTTTAGAAGTCGTGATAAATATCGATCTCTTAAGGAACTAATACTGAATAATAAATATATTAAAATCGCACGATTCGTGAAATGAAGTTCTCATGGAAGGTTTCGCTTACATTTGCATCATGCAAAAATATAAGGAGTTTACAAGTACGTTTACGTGCATACATGTCAAAAGTTTGTGCACTAAGTATTACACGCGCGACCTCTTTGTTTTTCTTCCTTGTTAAAATAAAATGAAACGGAGCAGTTAATAATTTTAAAATAACGTATGGTACCTTACAGTAATAGTTTTTTGCGTATATAAGAGGCCCATTATTTAGAATAATTACAATCTTGAAGCATAGCGTCCGCTGGCTCCTGTTTTAAGATGTTATATGTTCACCTGAATAAGAGCCATCATTGGAATTTGATTATACAATTTGTGTATACGATTTGATTATACAATTTGATTATAAAATTTGATTACATGTATACAATTTGATTATAAAATTTGATTATACAATTTGGTAATATAATTTGTTCATACAATTTGATTATACAATTTGATTATATAATTTTTGTTGACTGCTTAAAAAAGGTATGGTTTGAAGAATTTTACTTCAGCCGTGCTGGTCCATGTTAAAACGAAACAGCTTATTATGTTTGTTTTTTTTTAAGTTTTCAGTGGCACACTTTTTACAAACCCTTACATTCAGGAATATAAGTTGCTTTAGAATCTTAGCTTTAACTACAGAATGCAAGCGTTACTTAAATTTGTCTTAAGATATTCGATAAGACATGACCCTGCCCATGCATTAGTCTGGGACAGCGGTCCTATACGGTGACCGCTCACTAACGTAACAGGTGTGGAAGCTGTAACCCGGATATCTCGGGTGAGAAACAAGCGTCAACAAGTGCGTTAACCGGTCAGAAAAAAGTCTTACCTGCTTGAAAAACATGGACAGATATATAAACACAACAATTTCTGAGTCATTTCATAATTAAACTATGTTCATGGCATCGACCTCAAGTTGCGAAATAATGTCTTAGACGGTCTATTTTGATGATAGTTGTGATCGATTTCCAATCAATAAGTCCACGATGCGTTGATACTTCACCCGAGTAATGGCAGTCGTTCTTAATTATTTACAAGTTCACCCCAATGTCTTACCAAGAGTGGTATCTCCCCGTTCAGACATGTATGATTGAATTGTTTTCTTCCACTGTGGGCCATAAGTTTGGGAATGCTGTTTGGCTTCTGTTGTAGTACATACTATTAGAACAGAAACTAATATACATATGTAGAGCTCTCGGTGATATTTAATAATAACAACACGAAATATAAGGGGTATCAGTATATACCGACAAATCGTCGAGGCTCTTATATTCTTAGAAATTAAAAGTATGGCCCTTGTAGTGGATATGCGCGATTAGATTGTTCATTGTTTATTGGCCAATAGAATTACTCTCGGTCGTCATGAGCGAGTTTTTTTATCTGCTTGAGCTAAAACTCTCGTAGTCGATAAAAATACGTCATTAACTCGTTTCATTTTAATAATTTTACAGACGGATTTATTTCTAATCGCGGGCGAATTATTTCATTTTATTAACACTGCAATTTGTACT
>VMBQ01001584.1:0-31041 GCA_007657795.1 Dreissena rostriformis
ATCGTACTGTTATAAATTACTGGAAGGGCTTTAAAGAATGCCTTCTTGTGAGTTGTATCAGTAACAATCTACAAAGCATGAAAGGAAGGTATGTTTTTTTAAATAATCACTACCCATAGTAGTGGATTGCATAAAAATCAACCAATTTCGAACTTAAGCAAAGAAAACACAGAAATGCAATAATGTTATTGCAAAAAGGGGTCGGAGTGTCTTTTTGCAGTTCGATATTTTTTAAAACAACCCGTTTTACAATAATTTTAATTATTAAAATTAACCGGGGATTTTAAAATAGCAAACATTTATCTTAGCAATTTGTTTTTTGATATCATGCACAAAAACATGCATTCAGTGGACTATTTATTTGAGCAGAAAACGTTTTAACAATGGTTTTCATCAGAAACTTCTACCTTTCTGCTTTTAGTTGTGCACCAACATGTTAACTAATGTTTTTACGACTAGGTGTGTTCGTGACCGTTTACTCCACAGGGACATATACCTTCTCTGCTTTACATTCTATTTAGGAGCGCTGTAAGGATAATGATAAGAACAATTCTTTATCACATGAAATAATTTACTAACGTCAATTATAATGAATATTTTTTTTTTTACCATCTTGATAACCAGTATATAATGAAACAGAGAGACGACGAGAATGTCAACATTTTACAAATGCTTTATCACACTCCCAACGGATTTTATAACAGTTTGTCCACGAACAAATATTTTTGTGTCGGCGCACGCAACATTTTAAACGCAATACTTCAAAACCGTTCGATTATCTAAGGAGCTTTATATAACTCTGAATGGAAGAAAAAGGACTTGTATTTAAAATACAGATATTTATAATCATATAACAAAACACGTTTGCATTGAGTGTGTCAAGTTTTTATCCTGTGTTTCCCCAGACGACAGAACATTAAAGCTGCCTTTAATTTATCATGTAATAGCATAATATAATATAGATAAACCAATTTATAGAGCTGTTTTTTTCAGCAATATTGAAATGTCGACAATAAGCCGACAGAAATATGGTCATGACACTGATCAGCATAACGAGACAGTGTCACTCAATAGAGATATTAAGCGCTAGAGCTGTCTTTTTTTATTATCGGCGGATGACATGTATTCGTTAGGTAAAGTTGAAGAGCTGCAAGTATTGCAGTATATTATTCCGCCAACATGTTGTGCCGAATATGCCTTCGCACGCTCTTAAATTGGTTCAAATGATTGGCTTTGATCTTTTTAATGCGATTTCCACAGTTGTAATTATGGTTTAAGGTTAAGGTATTTATTGAATCAATTATCTCTGTTTGTATAGACAATTGCTCACTTGCAAGTCTCGACGAAAATGAATATTCCAAAATATGTATATATATCCAACAATCATCATTCATCATCCAGTTTCTCCTTCTACACTTTTCATTTGTATTATGTATAGTTCTTTTTTCTGGCATATTCAATGTAAATATGTCTTAAAGCACATATATGTATTGCGTAAATACTACTGCAAGGACAGAAACTATTTAGTCGACAGTGGTTCAATTGCATGAATCGGACCGACAAACTGGTTATTGCTCAAATAAACAACACTTGCCCGTACATTATTTCGATTCTACCACGAATAAATCACTGATAAAAGTATACAATAATTTAAGAAAGCAATAAGTCACGAGTGGTTTCGTTTGGACTATCCGACCAATTTTATGGAATACTTTTCTGTTCTGTTTTCATGTGAGGAGGAATAAGGCACATGTTGTTGAGATGTCAGCCTAGTCCATTAAGGTGATATTTTTTTCTAAAAAAAGTCATAAAGTAAAAAAACACATACATACATGTGTCTCTTTTGTATGCTCCACAACAAAAACCACGACCCTTGTCAACACCTGTTAGAATAGTGAGAGTGTTTTTTTCTTTTTTTCTTTCACTTTGTATAACTTATACTAAGAACTGAAATTACAACTGATGTGCGATTAAAATAAACAAAGAGCGTACCAAGCTCATCTTTAATTAAAAATGATATAGTGACTACGATTAAACTAGTTATTGCTTATCATGTCTTCAATAACGTATAGTCCACTAGTTAGCATAATTATGATAGTATGCACGGGTAATTCGATTGTAAGACACTCACCTTTTGGAGGTCGACTATTCATCTTTAAAAACTTGTTGATTGCACAGGAGATTGGCGGAGGAGGACGTCGAGGGAGGAATTTCAATATTGAAATTCATACACAAATAATAAAGGATATTGAATGGGCTTCGATAGCAGCGAGATGAAGACTTTACAATAAAGGAAGATGTTTTAGGAAGTTGTTTAAACATCGCTTAAGAAAGTAACAATTTAAATTTAAAGAAAAACATTGCGTGTTAATTCCAATGCCATACGCTTCAGCGCGAATTCAATCCTGAAATAGTAGATATTCTGAAGCAGTGTTCCTGGGCTCTGGAATACAGGGGATATAATTATGGCAACTGACTGAAATTCACATTATGCACCGGTAATTCGAGTGTAAGACATTCAGCTTTGGGTGGTCGATAATTCAGCTTTGAAAACGTGTTGATTAGCCTAAGGTTTACATGCAAATGGCGGAGATGGGCGTGGCCCAGTTCAATATTTACAATTCAGAAACAAACTATTAAAGGGTATTGACTGCGCTTTGACAACAGAGAAATTTGAACTTGCATGTTTTATTAAGTGAAATCATTCATATTTACATAAGTATAAGCAATTTTAATATTCAATTAATTGTATTAAAAAGATGATTTAAAACATACTGCTTTTAACTTTATTGACTTATATGAAAAAATGGCATTATTTGTGAATTTGTATTACTTTGACAATGCGTTTTTAAGAATTTGATGAGGATACAGACTACTGAGTTTTAACATGATTATTAGTTTAATACAAGTTTTAATTGTGACATTAAATAAATAAAACATTTTGTTTACAAACTCAAACATTTTAAGTATATTAACTTCAATGTATTTAGACAACATGTATAACCAAAATAATTTCGAGAATATCTCAAACATCATTCTGTTCCGTAAATATACGACCATAAGCCACAACATGTGTTCACCCATTGAACCAAAAATACCCAACCACTCTTTATTTGTGAAACAGAAATTTTGAGGAATGTGTCAGGGAAAGGACAAGAAAATGCATCTATGTAAAGTTATTTTCATGTTAGATGCGGAACGCATCTAGATCGTAATTATTTTTGTGATTACAACGTCGCTTTTCTTTACCGAATAGATTAATAAACATGCACATTATACTCGTGACATATGCGTGCTTTTAAATGTCTTCATTATCACGCTGAGGGAGAAATTTCATTCGTAACACACATCAACAATCAGAAATGATGTTGGCAACGGTCCCCGATTAAAACATGTGCTGCGAGTAAAGTTGAGATTTAGAGCGAATCAACACCAAATAAAGGCGTATCTATCACATTTTCAAAACAGTCCACATTGTTAAAATGGGAAAAAAATAGTTAGTCTGTTTTAGAAGTTATCACCGTGATTTCCTTGAGATTATCACGTGATCATCCCTCGTGATTAGTCGGGCTAAGTATGACTAACACGTTGACTGTGGAAATAGCATTATTAAGTTATCGGTTTCAAATAAAACATATGTGTGTATTGACATAACGGTATATTGTAGAGCATGGTTGACTTATTAGTCAGTTGTATGTTGGGTTCATTAATCGTTTATATAATAACACAGCTGAACATTTCAGTCGAGTGCGTGCCGCAAAGTGATCATTCCAGGATGATCTGGACGTCAGTTTTTGTCGAGGCACTTCGTGTTTTCTCTTGATTTTAATGACCTGATTTAATGTTTGCTGATGGCTCTGGCACGTGCATTCGAAAACATCATATCTTTGTCCATTACTGATAATTAGATGTCATGAATCCGTATTAAGTAATGCGACATTTGTGGAATATTATATTAAGTCATGTTATTGGCCATCACTGTTCCTTCTAATCATCTAGAGACTGTTCTCATGGCACAGAAATCATTCGGAAAATTTCTATAATACTGTTTTTTCACTATTATTTATTCAACTCAGGAACAATTGATTTTACAATACAAAGTAGACAAGCGTGTATTCTTAACTATATCCATGACTGGGAACAAATGATCGTATATAATGTGCATGTAATTACAAGTAGATCTTTTCTACGTGTATCCGATTGTATTTTAGTGATGTCCAATAGTTCTGTGCAAAAAAAATATTTTGGTCTAACCGTGGCCATTAGAAAAATCTAAATTCAAATAAGTAATAGGTATCTTACAATTGTTTCTTGTGCGTAATGGTTTGAAGCCTTACTTACCGAATTTATCAAGTGGACACCTTACCAAAGAAAAATATATAGAATTGAAATCCATCGATTTTTGAAAATTATTAATTGCATAGTTTGTTTACTCGCAAAAAGTGGAGATGCCTCTTGGTGAGTCTTGACTAAAACTGCTAAGGATTTACTAATGAGGAATGACAAGGGCGAGCCCCCTTCCATTGTATGTCAAACGTATCTTATCTGAGTGAAAATGCACTAAGCATGTTATGATTTTATTTTACAATAGGAAAGCGTTTATATGAAAATCATATAATTAAGAATTATATGATAGTAAGACTCCCGTAAAATTCATATTTTAGACATTTCTGTTAAAAGACGATATAAAAGTAATAAAAATGATTTCAACTACCATTACTCTATTCAACATTTCTGATTCAGGCAAATATGCGTTCAATTTAAAACGTATATAGGTAATACAGCATCTTAAAATGTTTGTTTGAAATCCTCAAAAGGTTGGATTAGAAATAGACAAATAAGGTGAAGACAATACAAGATGTACAAGGTTCAATAACTCTCACTCTCAGAAGAGAAATGAAGTAGAACAACAAAAAGCTTCACGGAACGTTGACTAGAGAAATAGCTCGTTCGAGAAGTTCTTTACTGTATACTATTTGCAGAAACCCATAAATTAGAGACACAGAACTGAAGCAGATCTTGCTTGAAATATTAACGCTTCCTTTTAACAATTAAGCTTTATATCATGTTGCGTTGAATTCCATGTAGTAGTTTTTGAGAAATAGAATAAAGAAGGTAGTTGAATTGTAAGTTTATAACCATATTCTAATTTCATATATCCTCAAAATTCCATAACTTGAATTCCGATGTGTGTTCAATAACTGCCAAGTGGTGCTAAGAAATAGTCCGAATAAAAACAGTAAAACATAAGTACGGAGTGCAGACTGGATGGACGAACCGACATCTCGTTAACCGTGTGCTCCCCCAAGCATAATTAGGATGCATTTGATATATATCTTTGTATATTTTCGCAAGAAGTAAAAATAAAAGAGATTGTTTGTGCAATCTTTCTTTCATTTTGTTTCAAAGAGTGCAAAGATGTAAATATCTGTTAACGGGTCATCTGGAAGAGGGATATTTGTAAAATGATTTGTGTTCTCTATCCATTTTAAAGACTTGTTTCGTGTATGTTGAAGTTTTTTGCTCGTGGATTCGAGCAGATTGTGTTCCGATTCACTGGTTATTTTGTATAACGAACCTGACATCCGGGGAGCGTCCAAAATTAAGAAGGTACGTCGTAAAATCCACCTTAATACCGGTTATATACAGTTATATTGATTGGTTTCGATTGTGTTAATAATAATGATCATAATACTGACAATTGAATCTAAACATCGTATAAATATGAATAATATACAACCGTTATCATTCGGTGAAAATAACATGTTTTGCCGCCCTTTTGGTGTGTGTACATACGTAACAAGCTCCTTTAAAAAAATCACTAACATTTCTCATAAAAGCTTAACACAAAAAACAACCAGTATTACTGCGATTTTTAAAAAACTTAAATTATTATTTGAAGAATATATAAAGATTTTCTAAATAACTGCGGTACTTGTTATTAATATCATTTTATCAGGAAACTTATTAACTAACAGCTTTCAATGTGAGTCTGTTTTATACTTCAATATGACTCATAATGGTATAATGATATTGCATATTGAGCAAAATATCACACAATCATAATCGACATTAAAAGAGTCTTGATTGCAAAGCAACGCTCACACAATACATAAGACGATGATTTGTTTGTGATAATGCAATTATAAATTCCACAGTGAATGCAATAAAACATATTTAAAATGATATTTATTGAATATTCACGTTGAATTTTATTTTTTAGTGTGGGGGATAGGCTTTCTTTTCCCAGCAGAGTAGTACAGTTTGAGAACAAACTAAGTTTTTTAAAAATACGTCAGCAAACTTTTTTATATGTTTTATATTTTATATAATAGCTTAATAATATCCAATATAAACATAAATTTTGTGAAGTTTATTTAAAGCAAATCATTATCAATTTTAAATGTGACACAATGTTTTTTTATATGAACGGGAACGAACTACTGTGTAAAAATATCAGTTTATTTTCAGAAAGAACGAAAAATGAAGCGATAAAGATGCAATCGTGAAATGGTACAATCGTCAATGCATACATTGTGATAAAACGGAATGCTAAATGCTTAGTGTTTGTACTAATGATTGGATGTCAAGGAAAGGCAGTGAGACACAAACATTGTATCCGCCATTTTAGAGTAGTTCCTTTTATGACATTATACTTCCAAATTAGACAATATTATAGTGTATTGGTAACTTAAGTTTGCTCTCCTATTCTCTCTCTCGGCAGATGACGACCACGGAGGACCACATTGTACATTGGTACCACTATTTTGGACACCTCGATGTTGTCATATTTATGTTATATGAACAATCTAACATTAAACCTGCTAAATGTAATTATGTTTTTTAAACATGTTACCAATCGTACAATCTTATAGCATTCAACATTAAAGACAAATGTGAACAAAACAATGCATACACAGCACAGATAAAAACCGAGTAAACGTATAAAAGCACTTTTCTTACAGAGTAACCATAGCAGGTAAATTACTGAAGTCTCCAATTGAAAGCTGTTACTTATTAAGTTTTCTGATGAAATGATATAACTAACAAGTACACTATTTCTTTATCATAACAATTTGAAAACAGATGACCCGCTAATGTGAACAGCTAATTACATCCTTGCACTCAGTTGACATTGTTAATCAAAATGAAAGAAAGATTGCATGACACATCAGCTTAGTTTCACTTCTTGCGATACCATATTTTTAGTTATACTAAATACATCTAAATTTTGCTCCAGGGAGCACATGTTTAAGGAGTTGACTGTTCGACCTTCCGATATTCACAGAGAATTTAGGACGCACTCATCATCACAATGCTATTAACATCGTTCAAAACTTTCTGAAACCCCGTTGTTGAACATTTCATGCAAACTGACGTTTTACTGTCATATTTTAAGCCATTATTGTAATGTGCGGTACTTTCGAATAGTGACAAGAATATTACAAATACTGCATAAATGTATATAGTTCATATATTAAATACACTAAGAGGATAATTGGGTTCATTGAGGAAGCAAAGCGTGCAACATACCCTCCGTTGTTATTCAATCATAGAATAGAAAGAACCTTTAACGAAGCTTGTTGCCTATGTGAACGTGTTTTATTATTGCAAAGTTTCGTAAATCAGCACGAAATTACGCCGTTAATAATAATTTCAATGATATTAATAATACATTAAGATAGAATTCAAAACTACCGGAAAACTCTTGTCAGTGCGGGATAAAAAAGATGCAAATCAAAAAGACGTATCGTAATGATGTGTGACATGATGAAGAATAAGTGGCATTTATCAATTATCTTCAGATAAAATAGTTGACATGTTGTTTATTGACACAGTCGTTCAATGAAGGAACGATTCCTTACCCGATAAAAATAATAAGGAAAACACATCACATGCTCCATCGTTCTTGTCATTTTGAGCAAGTCAAATATAAAAAGGCGATTTCGTAGCTGAAGTTTCACTTTATGTTTATTTAAAGAATTGCAAGCACAAATGACCTGATCAGAGAAAATCAATGTTGTTGAAAGAGTATTATAATTGACAATGCGTCACAAAACAAATTCCCTCCGAGAAAGGAACGCGTTTATAATGAACTATTAGAAGACTTGCAAAATAAGTGTTTCATGCCATAATCAAATTACTTTTTATTAAAAATATAAATTGCTTTGTTCTGCAGTCCATAAATTTAAGAACCGTTTAATACCCAAATGACATGCACAAAAGACTAATCCATTCATATAGTTACATCACAATTACATAATGGCTATAGGCTGGCATTGCAACACGCTAAGGACTATACCGGACTTAAATCCGTTGCCGTATGAATTCCGTTTCAGGTTCAGTTTAATTCGAACGCCTGATCGTTATGGTTCGCGCCAAAAGCTTAAATCAGTTCGCGTTTAACATTTGTTTACCCTTTATTATGATTCACGCAAAACAATCACATCATTTTGCTTCTTCTCGTTGTATGAAAACAAGTTATAAAGGCGGATTATCCAACCACAATGCAGCGTTAAGGTAAACACGCAAAACGTGATTAATATTAGCAGGTGGTGTGCGATAATTTTGACGGCAATTATATTTCTTAACACAATCTATTTATTACATGAACATTAAATATATCTTTTATATTACTGTATACATTTCCGCTTCAAAGAATAAGGAAAATCAAGTCTTATCTGCAAGCATACCATGCCCTTGCTTACTAAGGTGGATTCGTTGCCTGTATAGTGTTAATAGAAGTCAAATAGAGAATGCATGTTTTCGACAACGTGCTAAACCTGCTTACAATATTGGTCTGATCATAAACATATCTGAAAATGTTCTATATAAAACAATGAGATATTAAAAGTCAAATAATAATGGGAAGAATGACAAGCGGAATCACTGATAATGTCTTGTGTAGTTAAAAAAAAATAAAGTCGATAGCGTGAACATTAAACATAAGAATACTTTAAAATTTAATAACAAAATGCCGTTAGTATTGGTGTTGTTACTTGTAAGAAGCAAACACAATTGGTTTCAAACAATGAAATGAATGCGTATATTGACCATATTAAATACCAAAACAAAGCACCACCATTTGAATGTATGTATTATTAACGCTAGAATACGTAGTGTCAACTGCAACAGTCAACCGAATATTAGTGTTTTTATATAAAAGTAGTCAAGCTACTACTAGGATCCGGAAACAGAGAACTCTAGTAGTTGATACTGGTTGTTATATTTGATTGTGGAATACAGTATATATTAGTGGAAGAATAGTAGATATATAATAAAGTTATTGATAAGATTCAATGGTTGAATTTCCATTCAGAGCTTTATGTATCTGTTCATGACTTTGAGGTTCATTACAAAACTGTAATACATTTTTGAGATACTCAATTTGCTCTAAAGCTGTCGTTTTGTCAGGCGAATGACCTTCGCTCATTAATAAATTGTCATATATTGTTTATATGCGATGTGTTGTGCCAATATATATTTTGCTTACAATTTGCCTAACATTTATTCTCTTCAATCGTCATTTTGAGACATCTCTGGTAAAAAATATGTTTATAAGCTTCAGTTGGTTTCAATGTTATGGCCTTTAAGTGGAAAACCATCATGTTACTTATTTTTGTTGAGTGGCCAAAATAATACTTTTATGTCAGCACTAGGATGCAAATATTCATCAATTGAGATGTGCAAGTATTATATAGGAATATTTGTGTATGTCCTTTCCTGTTTCCCCACAGTCACCGATACAAAATATCTTCAATAACACAATTGCTACTGGCAACAACTTTCCTTTGCTACTGAAAGCCAATAAATAAAACAATTATCCAAACCAATTTATCATTTGTCATATACAAGATTCCGTTTGTGCCTCACAGCATTGATCGCCGTATGCCAATGGCAATATAACTTAAGGAGCAGAAATATTATGCGAAAAGCAGTGCTACTAGGTTTGACACACTCGTTTAACGCATTTATAGGAGTTTATCAAGATCATTAATTTTAACACTAATGCATCTTCATTGCTTTCATACTACGAATTAAGTCTCATCCAGAGTTCATCTTAAAGGTGTGTTCAAAATATGCACATGTGGTCTAACGGGCTCCGACTCGTCCGTCACCATCTTTACAAAGACTTACATAGGAAATACCTTTAAAACTCTTTTTGGTCTGAAACAGCAACACCTAATTCGTTAATATGTGATATGTAATATCATCTATGAGTCCTATACAAAATTGTTCAAATAATATTCCTGTTGTAAAAACTGTTTACATAAATAATATGAAAACCATTAACAATTATGTGTGTCTGAAACCGCGAAGCATAAGGCTTTTATATTAGGCATGTGGCATCATCCAGATGTCATCTTTAAAGTATGTTCAAATAAATAATGACTGTGTGGTTAAACTAGCTCCACCCTGGGGTCACCGTTTTTAAAGAGACTTAGATATAGAATACCTTTACAAATCCTCTTGTCTGAAAATGCAAAGTCCATTCAATGCTTTCATATTAGGTATTGAGAAAAATTTAAAGGCTCAAGAATTGTTGTTTTTTTAAATCATGCGACTTACTTGCCATAAATAAAGGACCACGAAGGTATAAATGATAGAAATGCAATACTGCTGCAGCTTCTGGAGTTTCACTTCTTTATATAGGAGCAAATATGCCCACTATCCAGTTGAACCATTGTGCATATATAAACATAGCAAATTAAGTTTAAAATCTCTGCAACAACAAAATATAACTTGTATATTTAGAACGAAACATCAGCTAATGGTCCTCTACAACTCTCCTAAACGTGTGTTTAAATTAAGTCCCTGGAATCAAAGTTTGCTTCAGGTGTCATAATTATATTAAAAAAAACTGTACAAGCAATATAATTTCAAAAGCTAGTTATCTCTAAAATGATAGGACACGTAGGTGTTTTATTTAATATATAAGATGTTGCAGTCTGTGGTTGCATACATGTCGACATGTCGACATGCGTAACATTGCGTCGGTTATGGGAAAACTGTGGTGTCTGTGGTTTTACTGCGAGCGCCATTTAGGGGCATTCCTTGTAAAAAAAAGAAGCAATACATGGACAATGTCATGATATGCATTCTAGTATCATAATTGTAGCACACGGATACAAGTTTTCCAACATTTACAAGTATTGTCCTGTAGAACGTGTGTTTAATGGTGAATGTTTTCACATACACACACACAAACACATATATAAATATACATTTATTTATTCATAAGCTGTTAACAATTCCTTTATCCACAACTGCAACATTTCCTCTTTCTTCATATGTATTATATTTATTTATGCGTATAGATTTAAATTATTCTGACACAAATTTCAACTAATGGCCACTTGGAGCATACATACAATGTGCTGACGGTATCGTTGCTTACATGTAACAACAAATACAAATCATCCAGTTGTTATGTCGCTAATGACGCTATAATCACGGAATTATAAACTATTAACTGATATATAACCTGTTTTTGTTCGGAACCTTCATGTACGTCTTAATTTGATATCATGACAAAATATGCATTCGATTTACTATTTCTTTAAATAAGAAAACGCCTAAAGAACGAGAGTTATAAGAATGGTGTATCTCTCTGCTTTTACATGTGCACGAACAATGTTAATGATGTTTTACGACTAAATTGTTTCTCGAACCGTTTACTCCACAGGGAGTTTTCCATTCTCTGCTTCGCATCATATTAACGAACACGGTCGGGATAATTTAAGGAAAAACTTTTATCGCATGAAATTATTCCAAACGTCAACTAAATTGAATTATTAAAACAAAAATGTAAGCAAAACATAGAGACGACGCGAATGTTAACAATTGCTTTTTCACACTCCCCACGGATTTTGTAATGGTTTCTCCGATAACAAATAATCTGTGTAGGCGCACACAACTTTTTACATGCAATACTTCAACACTGTTCGATTATCTAAGGAGCTTTATATAAAACTGAACCGAATAAAAAGTAAGTGTATTCAAAATAAAGATAATTATCAGCATGTTCGAAGAAAGCAAATGTTTATTAGAGTGTGTTTAGATTTTATATTATGTGTTCTTTTAGACGAAAGAAGACTGCGTTTAAATTACACTGGTATAACATAATAGACCAACGATATATTTTCAACCAATATTTCAGACTTTTGGTATTAAGAAATCCTATATTTTTATGAGACCAATAATGCATGACTTATATATGAAATAAGATGACCCTGTCTATGGAATAAGTTAATTTAATTTGCTCGCACGGAGTGCGCAGGCTAGAAATAACTCATCCTTTTATAGAATAGAACGATGCTTTCACGAGATTGTTACTTTTGAAAACACCTTCTCACAATTGCGAGTGCACAGCTTCCTCCTCAGCTTAAATAACGTTAATAATATTAATGTCTCTGATATGGTTAATAAAACAGCTTAAAGGCCCTATCACCAAAGAAAAGCTTTCAACAAACCCACGTGTCACACATTTAAATGAACAATTCATAGTGGCTTATAAATAACATCGAGTTATATTCCGTACACATTTGGTATGACTGTAATATTGCTCTGGTACGTCAATATTCTCTTGATTTAAATGACATGGTGTTTATGTATTCTCATGATATAAGCACGTTTATTTGAGTAAATAGTGTAAGCCATCATGCGATCATATGAATTAACATGTGGTAAGCGATTCATCTTGTGCATAGTGAATGTATTGACAGGAATTTGACTTGTAGAGAATTCATATGATTAACCTGCAAAATAAAGAAAAACACATACTGGTTCTAACCGAGTACGAAGAACACATTTCAACATTTTCAAGCAAGCCTATTAAAATATTTAAAGTTATATATACCAATCAAACGGTACTTAGCGGTTGGGTATTTATACACATATACTGATTAAGCAAACGTTAATTTCAAGTCTGGTCTTTAAAGTGTGATAAACGATATTTTTGAATTTTATGTTGAGGAATGACAAACTATAAACACGTCAGAAGAACACTGTTCAACACTTTTGTGTAAGCCTATTAGATTATGTAGAGGTATATATATCAAGCACATGGCACTTACAGGTGGGTTATGCTTAAGAATATTGATATTTAGCAAACGTAAATTTCAATTCTGGTCTGTAAAGTGTTCATACTATCACAACATGATACAACTGTTAGTATGTGCATATATTTTATACAGTTCATCGAATCACAGATACAAGGTATGAACACTTTGAAGAAAGCAATTAATCGTAAGTAATGGTTTTGTTTGGACTCTCTGAACCATATTGTTGAATGCATCTCGGTTTTTTCGTTTTTGTTTCTTCGTGTGAGGACGAATAAGGCACAATGTTGTTAAGATGTCAGCCTTGTCTAGTCCATTACGGAGAAAGCCAGAAAGTAAAACAAAACATGCATCAATGGATCTCTTATTTATGCTCTACAAAACCTACGACCCTTGTCTACATCTGTTAGCTTAGTTGTGTGTTTTTTTTCGTTAACTTGATGTTAAAAAATCTACTTGGAACTGCAATCACAATTGAATTGAAATACTGTGTTTATATGTATTTTGTTTTAATGTATCAGCAATCGAAATCATATATATATATATGATTTCGATTGCTGGTACATTAAAACAAAATACATATTTTGATTTAATACAAATACAATTATAGACTTCATTTCAATTAAATTACTACTACATATTACTGCATAATTCAAACATTCACAGACACGATGGAAACAATTTAAAAACACGTTTCATTTTCACCTCATCTTTAACCCATTTATGCCTAGCGTCTTGACAAAAAGGCCATGGCAAACAGCGTAGACCCAGATAAGACGACGCATGATGCGGCGTCTTATCAGGGTCTGCGCTGTTTGCTTAAAGGAATTTCTGTAAGAAATATTCTAAATATAGAAATAATTATACTAGACATCCCTAAATTTGGCAAAAAATTGATCCAATTTAGAAGGATGGGAGAGTCCACTAGGCATAAATAGGATAATAAATGAAAAATGCCCATGAGACGTAAGATTAAAATAGTTATTGGTAACTATGAGTGTACACGCCTTAAATAGAATTTTCAAATTATGCACTTTTTCACACGTTCATATTTGCAATTTCCTTATTTTAAGTACATATCTTTAATAACGTATAGTGCGATAGTTTGCGTAGCCACTATATCATTCACGGGTAATTTGAGTGTAAGGCATTCAGGTTTAGGTGGTCGATAATCAATCTTTGAAAACTTGTTGCGCGTACAAGAAAATGGCGGAATAGAGACGCATATTTCAATATTGAATTTCAGCAACAACGACTGAAGGGTATTGAATGAGCTTCGACAATAGCGAGCTGATCACTTGGAATTAAGTTTGGGGAAGTACATTTAAAGTCGCTAAGTTCAAAAATTTTAATTCAAAGGGAAAATCATTGCGTGGGAATTCCAAGGAAAAAAGCTTTAGAACGAATTAAATCCTGACATTCTAGATAATTGGTAGCAGTGTTTCTCAGCTCTTGATAACAGGGAAAAATACAATTACAGAGAGCAACTGACTAAGTTGTCTAATATCTTTAAAACTTATCCCCTATCCCTTTACACAGATTTCCGTTTTTTACGTCACTAGTACACTAAAATTATGTGCGTTTCATACGATTCATTCATTGACATTCATTTTTAACTGCAAAGGTACGTGTGATTTAACTCGTTTCAGACGCGTGCTTGGTTTGTGATTAATGTTAATATGATGTTTGGCTGGCCCTAAAACCGGTGTAAACCTCCAATGTGTTTCAATGACCGTTCCAAGGCGGAGCTTCAAGTTTTAATAAGTATATATGTATAGTTGGTGTTCTGCTATTAAAGTAGCGGATAAGACAAAATATTTCTCTCCTAATTGAGAGCTTCATTGTTTTCTTAATTTAATTGAGACTACAAAACTTATATTTTTTGTCTAAGTTTGAGTTCGTTTTTGGTAAATATTTACCTCTTCAAACTCAAATAATTGTATTAAAGTAATTATTTAAAATTTACTACCTTTTACTTTATTTACGAGTATGAGCGATGACATAATTTGTGATTTATTTACCTTGACAACGCTTGCTTTGAAATTTGACGAGGCTTCATAATACTGAGTAGTTTAGGGTTTTTTAATACACATTTAAAAATGTGAAATTGAATAAATAAAGCATTGAGTACAAACACTGAAAACGTTGTAATATCTTACCTATATTTGAATGTAAATACTAGTGCATCATATGTAAACGAAATTAATTTCGAGAAAACTTCAAACATCTGTTCCGTTCCGTGAATACGTGACCATAAGCCGCAACATGTTTTACCACAACAACAATAATAGCTCTTCTTTTTTATTTCTGAAACAGAATAAGTGAGGAAAATGTCAGGGAAATGAAAAAAAAACATTCATTTATGTTAAATGATGTTCATGTCAGATGCGGAACGCATTTAGGTCGTCATTAGTTAAGTGATTACAATGTGGCTTTCCTTTACCAAATAGATAAATAAACATGCACAAAATACTCGTGACATTTTGTGAATTTGAAATGTCTCTTTATTAATGCTGAGAGAGAGAGAGAGAGAACTTTTATCCGCGACACCCAGCAAAAACAGCAATGATGTTGGAAAAGGTCCCCGGTTAGAACACGTGCTGCGAGTACAGTTGAAATTTAGAGCAAATATCAACACCAAATAAACGCGTGTGACTTTTTTTCCGATATTGCTGGAAAGTCGGCGGCATTACCAATTTCCATAACAGTACAAATCGTTAAAGTGGGTAGACATACTTAGTCCGGCTAACACGTACCATCATGATTTCCTTGATAATATCTCGTGATCACCACTCGTGATTAGTCGGGCTATGTATGACAAACATGTTAACTATGATAATAGCTGTATTAAGTTATCGTTTTCAGATAAAACAAAGTGGTATATTACAAAATAACGGTATATTACAAGTTATAGTAATATAATAAGTCGAAAACTTCCGCTAAATGTTCGACAAATTGATACACTGCTGAACATTTCAGTCGAGTGCACGCATTCAAATGATCATTAAAGGGTGATCTCGACGAAGTTTTTGTTGAAGCATTTCGTGTTATCCCTTGATTTTAATGACTTGGTTACGTATATGACGATGGCTGTGGCACATGCATTCTGAAACATAATGTTCATGTCGATTACTGATAACAAGATGTAATTCATCCGTTTCAAGTAATGCGAAATATATTATCCATTCCGTGAAAATGATACTAAGCCATGTTATTGGTCTGCTTTTTTACTTCCGATCATCAAGAGTCTATTCACGTGGAACAACAATCATTTTGGAAGTATTGATTTTACAATTGTTTCTTGTCAGTAATGTGTTGAGTCTTACTTACCGAATTTAACTATTGATCTTAATCGTATCAAGTTCAACCCTTACCAAATCAACAAACATAAAATCACAAAAGATCGATCGAATTTTGTAATTTCCTAATTGTATAGTTTCTATACACGAAAAGGTGGAGTTGCCTCTGGATTGAGTCAGGAGTAAACTATTAATGACATAGCTTAAGAGTTATCACACGAGCGAGCCTACTTCCATTGTTTGCTACAACCTTTTATTATTGTACCACACCCCTTTGTCCATTTTTCATTTGACAGTGTTCTCGATAATATAGACACGCGCAACGTGTTTGGATTGGTTATACACGATTGTATACAGTAACAAAGTGTATTACTTAGCAATAACTTCAAATTATGTGTTCTATTGGAAGGAAACACAAATAAATTACAATCATATATTGTATCCATTGTATAACGTATATCTACTAACAATCAATTGTCATGCTAGCGTGCATTTTATTTCCATATGCAAATATATTACTGAACTAGAAAGGCGAGAGAAGTTTTGTAATAATACCAGTTATCCAAAAATTCAGTAATCATTTCCGTTTGAAATGTTAGAATATTTCGCAATTATATTGAGAATTACTTTTTAGGTTGGATATTATCTGATCAGACCTTTCGCAATTGAGCTTCCATGAACGAAATGTTGGCATTTGATATACAAACGGATTAACCCATTTATGCCGAGTTGACTCTCCCATCCTTCTAAATTGGATCAATTTATTTCCAAAATTAGGGATGTTCACTATATTTATTCTATATTTAGAATATTTCTCACAGAAATTCTTGTAAGCAAACAGCGCAGACCCTGATGAGACGCCGCATCATGCGGCGTCTCATCTGGGTCTACGCTGTTTGCCAATGCTTTTTTTCTAGACGCTAGGCATAAATGGGTTAAATTTAGTTTAATTGTCTAGCACCGATTGAAAATAAAAAAATGGTGCACCCGAAGACAATATTTAAATTGTTAACACACCGATCGAAACGGGTTAAATTTTCGAGGCAGCGAATGAAAATGGTTGAATTGTCTGCGAAAGGGTGAACATGGTTTATTTGTCTACGAACCATGCCACATTGTTGAACTGTCTACGAACAGGTTGAAAATGGTTAAATTGTCTAAGCACCGAATGAACATAGTTTATTTTTGTACGAACCGGTTGAAATGGTTGCATGTCTTTGCACCGAATGAAAATGATTGAATGGTCTTAGCAGCAATTTCAAATTGTCTACATGTAGAATAGTAAGGACAGGTCTTTTTAGAATATGTGTTGCGAACATTTAATAGATCTATATGAAAGAAGAATTCACGTGCAAAAGCGATTTTCTTAACGTCTTATCTTAGTGAATATGACGGAAATATGCACTTAACGTGATACGATTTATTTTTCAATGGGGAATCGTTTACAGGGTCATACAATAAAGAATTATATAATAATAAGACTCCTGTAAAATTTACATTTTTGACATTCCTGTTAATAGACGATATAAGAGTAATACACATGATTCGATGTACCATAACACTATTAAACATTTGTGATGCCGCCAATTATGATTCCATTCAAAACGTATATAGGTAATTAAGCTTGCTAAAATGGTTGTTTGAAATCTACATGTGGTAAGGGTGCGATTAGATCAACCAGGAAAAGAATCATAATAAAAACCGATGCTCAACGTTCCAGAACTCTCAGAAAAAAACAAACATTGAAATAAAAAAATAAATGTGTTTGCACTCTTCGTAGTGGTGAACTTCTCATAAAGCTTCGGGGAAAATTGGCTAGAGAAATAGATCGTTCGAGAAGTTCTTAACTGTGTACTATTTTCAGATGTATATAGTAAAGTTCTATTTATGGTATCGCAAGAAGTGAAATAAAGCGGATTTGTCATGCAATATTTCTTTCATTTTAATTAACAATGTCAACATAGTGCAAGGATGTCAATAACTATTAATGGGTCATCTGGAAGAGGGATATTTGTCAAATGAGGCGTGTTCTCGATTCATTAAAATGAATTGTTTCGTGTTTGTTGATTACGTTTGCTTGTGGATTGAAGAAGATTGTGTTCATATTCAGAGATAATTAGATGGCATGTCTCGGAATCCGATGACTTAAGAAGACGCATATCAGCAGGTATGATGTCATCACATGATAAATGGATTATATCGCCTACATGTACTTCCTCCGATTTCGTTGAATGTAACTCATATCGCAAAGATGTTATTATTTGATGTAGCGATCGTGTCCTCCAGGGAGCGTCCAACCGTTAGAAGGAACGTCGTAAAATCCACCTAAATATCGATTGTATCCGATTCGATTGATTGGTTTTGATTGTCATAATAATGATACCAATACTGACATTCGATTCTATACATCGTATAAATAAGACAAAATACATCCGTTACAATTCGGTGAAAATTAAATTCTATACTGTCCGGGTGCGTGTACATTACAAAAGACAAAAAATCATATTAAACCAATCTATTACATTTCTAATTAAAGCATATCACAAAACCAGCCATTATTATTACGATTATAAAATATTGCAAATTGTTTTTTTTTCAATGAAATCAATACAGATTGGCTGAATAACTGAGGTACTAGATATGTACATGTATATCACTTTATCAGGAACTTATTTAGTTACAGCTTTTCATTGGAGACTTCAATTCAATTAAGCCGGAATCCAATACCTCCAGGAAACTGTTGTCAGTGAGGGTAAAAGAAAGATGCCAATCCAGCCGACGTGTCGTAATGTGTGACATGAAAAACTAGAATATATTTATTTTTTTTTCAGATGGAAAAGTTTACATGTTGCCTAGTGACAGAGTTTTGCAATAAATGCACACTTCCTAACAACATAAAAACTAATAAGGTAAACAGATAACATGACCCACCAATCTTGGCGTTTTATGCGAATGTTAATAGGCGATGCTTAAGTTTCACTTTATGTGTAATTAAAGAATTGCAAGTACAGAGGACCTGATCAAAGAAAAGTCAATAGTGATGTAAGAGTATTTCAGTGAACAGTGCGTCACAAATCAAATTCACTCCGAGAAAGGAACATTAAAGGAACTATTAGAAGAATTGCAAACTTAGGCCGTGTTTCATGGCATAATCAAATAGCGTTTTGTTTAACATTTATGTAAGAAAACTCTACATGCCATCAATTTCAGAACCGCACATGCGTATCTTTTCATACACAAATAACATGCATAAACTACTATTCTTATAATTACAGCACATGATGGCTATAAGCTGTGTAACATAACCGCGTATGCATAGTAATTATTCTTATATCATAAATATTATGTTATACAACATAGCAATAAGATAGAAATATGTTTTCATTATGTAGAAAATGTTAAAAGTTTATTTACATAGTAATTATTATTATATCATAAATATTATGTTATACAATATAGCAATATGATAGAAATATGTTTTAATTATGTAGAAAATGTTAAAAGTTTATTTACAACAATAATTATAATTCAAATACAGATAATGTTAATGATATGAGATACAGATATTATTAGTATTATAATAGGAATGATGAGATGTTTTAATAGTATGAGAAAATGTAAAAAAGTTTATTAACATTAATAATTATAAATAAGATAACTATTATAATTAATATATGAAGAAAATATTTGAATATTAGAAACAATAATAACATTTAGAAATTTAATAACAAATCTATAATGATTATAGGATTGTCTTGCATGTAGAAACGTGACATACTTTGCTTTCATTGTAAAATAGCCTTAATCAACGATTTAAAAGGTCAAAGATATTATATTTAGATATGTGCACCTGCTACTGAGAGACGTTTATTTAACAAGGTATTCAGTTGATAAAATGATCAGAAATATTGACACGGGAATTCTAATCATGATAAGCTATTTTAATCTTCATTGATCTATACCGGGCAAGGGAGTACTATTAAAACCTGTTGTTGATAGACTCTATAAAGTGATGCAATGAGAATCTTAATCCTTGTAAATTATCGCTCAGTATAGAAATATGTTTTAATTGTGTAAAATGTGTTTAAAGTTTATTTACAACAATAATTATAATTCAAATACAGATATGTTAATGATATGAGATACAGATATTATTAGTATTATAATAGGAATGATGAGATTTTTTAATAGTATGAGAACATGTAAAAAAGTTTATTTACATTAATAATTATAAATAAGATAACTATTATAATTAATATATGAAGAAAATATTTGCATATTAGAAACAATAATAACATTTAGAAATTTAATAACAAATCTATAATGATTATAGGATTTTCTTGCATGTAGAAACGTGACATACTTTGCTTTTTATTGTAAAATAGCCTTAATCAACGATTTGAAAGGTCAAAGATAGTATATTTAGATATGTGCACCTGCTACTGAGAGACGTTTATTTAACAAGGTATTCAGTTGATAAAATGATCAGAAATATTGACACGGGAATTCTAATCATGATAAGCTATTTTAATCTCTATTGATCTATACCGGTCAAGGGAGTACTATTATAACCTGTTGTTGATAGACTCTATAAAGTGATGCAACAAAAATCTTAATCCTTGTAAATTATCTCTCAGTACAGTACATTAAATAGTCAAATCAGATATATAAGAGTATTAGTAAATAAATGGGTTTATACTTGAAAATTAGTTCGTTCCCGGGGAACGTCTTGTAGGAACAACACCCAACCAATCGGTTAATAACACGGGTGTTCTGTGAAGCACTTTGACCAATCAAATATGTTGTAAAGAGTATCTTTATTTTAGATAATTGTGTGTTTGAATATAAAACTAGATGTTGAAGTAAAAAGGGGGACTCTGCGGATAGATTTGAGAGAACTTTGACTTGATACTTAGAATTGTAATTAGAGAATATTTGAGTAGAAAATAAAAGAAATAGTTTGAAATCACTCAGAGACTTATTGTATTTCTATCATTCAGAGACTTGTGCGTTCCTATAAGACATATTAGGTACATTGACAATCCGCTACGTCACAGCTGGACTTTCAACACTCTAAGGGCACTCTTAGGGCATTACCGGACTTGCGTATGAATTCCGTTTTAGGCTCGGTTTCATTCGCACACCAGGTCGTTTTGATTGGCGCAAACAAAATGAAATCATTTTGTATTTGACGAATTATTTCAAATAACTAAGATTTGCGCAAAACAAAGACGTCATTTGCTTCTTATTGCATCACGGTGTATAAAAAAGGGTCTTGTCGGCGGATTATCCAATCACACACAATTCAGCGTTTATGTAAACATGCAAAAAGTGATTAGTTTTAGTAAGTGGTATGCTATATGTTGACTGTAATTATATTTCTTCACACACTCGATAAAAGTCTTGAATATTGTATATGTCCATGATGTTACTGTATACATCTCTAAGTGCAATGTATGTATAATTATGTTATATATGAGGTTGATTAAGCAACTATAAAAGTGATATATGCAGGCATAAGTTTAACTGATGATAAACCTACATTCCACCACATTTTAACATTCAAGCTTTCTGTTTTATGATTATATGTTAATATATTTAGAGATTGATTTAATGATTTCTACAGACATGATCACTTGGCTTTGGTAACTAAAATCATAATGCAAACCTAACAATACTTATATAACGTTAAGGTAGTATGCAGTTCTGAGAACCTTTATCAATCGTGTCGGTTGTGTGGTGTCGTTTCGCAAAAGAAGTGTAGTCTCGAGTGTGATGAATTTGATATAACAACGAGACTGATAAACGTTCCCAGAACACCATACTAATGTTATAATCCATTTATTATATACTTATCAGATGTTTCTGCATATTACTCGTAAAATACCAAAAAAAGTCACGACTATATGAGGTGTGTTTTTTTCCGCCAGAAGACGTAACGTCGAAATATAAGTTAACGTCACTTCCTATTCGAAGTAAACAACATTTGTTGAGGCCGAACCGTTTTTACATGCATTAGTAGTTAGGCTACTACTATGTCACGGGAACAGAACAACGGCAGTACCTGATACTTTTTTTTAATTTGATTGTAGAAAACAGTATTGGTAAATGGCAATAGAAAGGTACATTATTAATAATTAAGTGAATTTACACAATTCACACAATGTCAGAAATGTATGTATCTTTGAATGACAGAGATTTGCATTACAAAGCTGCAATGCATTATTGAGATATACACAATGAGCTCAAATGTCGTAATTTTGTCACACGAGTGAACTTGACTTTTTGTATACATACACAGTTATTTGCCAATATATATTGTGCACAGAATATCCCTAAAATGTTTTTACCTCAACGCGTCAGTTAACGACATTCCTGGTAAAATAATAAGTAAACAAATGGAAGTTTGGACTGTATAGCCTTTGAATTGAGCACCATTCCTTTATTAATTAATTTTGACTGGCCAAAATGCTACTTTTATGATACCACAAGGACGCAACTATTTCAAAATTGTGATGTACTAGTATTTTGTAGGAACATTTGTGTAATGTTCCTGCCTGTTTCCAAACAAGGACCGACATATCTCCAAAAACACAATTGCTTTTAATCGCAACTGGCAGCGACCATCTTTCGCTACTAAATGTCAATAAATAACGAGTTTATCCCAACCCATTTATTATATTGTCGTCCATGAGATGACTTTTGTGCACCGCAGCATGGAAGGCCTTCTGCCAATAAAACTTAAGAAACAGAAATGTCAAGCAACATTCAGTGCTACAATATGTTACACCCTCTAAAAAACATTTGTAGAGATTGAGCCAGTTAACTCGGTTAAGCTCTTATGCATTTCGGNTTTGTTTATAACCTTAAGCTCAAACTTTTTCAAAAGACCTACAACAAAAGCGGCAAAAGCTGACAAAAGAGGACAAAAGACGGTCTCTGACACCTGAAACATGTGCATGCTAGCTGTCAGCGGGGTTTTATAATATACCCCAGCGACATGACCTGGAGATGTCAGACAATTTGAGCCTCGCTCTGCGAAAAGGGGGTTTCATGCAAGTGCGTAAAGTATTATCCCAGATTAGCCTGTGCAGTCTAAAACCTAAACTAAACTGGAGTTTCGTCAAGAAGAGTCTTCCTTTAAACGAAAAATACAATAAAGCAGAAAGTGTCGTCCCTGATTAGCCTGTGCGGACTGAACAGGTTAATCTGGGATGACACTTTACGTACATGCATTAAATCCCCTTTTCACAGAGTGAGGCTCATTTTTTATTTTTTTTACTGCTTTCAGGTCCCAAATCCATCAGATGCAGAATTTTGGGTGGTCAAAGTAATATTTTTTTAGCATTAAGATTAAATGTCTTATTTAATGTCTTATTTTACATATATATACAATTGTTTGAAATCGTAAATCTTTGCAGAATTCCATATGCTTTTTTTTAATAAAATGCAACATTTAGTTCATTTCTTTATCCAGCTCTATACATTAAATCTTAGTTAATATAAAATTGAAAACACTTATATATTCTCAATTTTAAAGCATTTGTTTGCAAAAAAAATACACCAATTTCCCAATTTGAGTCAAAACTACGCGATTTTCCCAAGCCAAAGGGCCCCAGCCCCAATCCCAAAATGGTAAAACACTGCATATACAAAGTTTCATTTCAATACATAAGTTCATTTCGAGTTTATTTATTTTTTTTTAATATAAAAAAAAAATGTTTTTAATTAACCAATCTGATTGGCCTTTGGAATGGAATCTTCCGCGATTTGTTGAATATAGCATTTTGCCGACTTAACTTGCAACAAGTGGCCAACAAAGTCATAAATGTCGTAAGGCACAGTAAATCATTTCAGATATAAAATGAATGTCAACATTTCAACAAGTTCAGTTCATTTACTTATTATGTTCAGCAAATTTTTGCACCATTTCCGTAATCACATTTTGCCAACTTCACTTTGAACTCTTAACTTTAAGACTAAATTAGTTCAATGAAGTTATTGTTTCAAGCTATCAGTTTGTAACGGCAAGTGTATTTTGTTTTACTGATAATAAAAATAGGACAAATTTTAACTTCTCCAATGTACACATTAATATAGTTTTACTGGCATTCAGTAATTGTTCTCAGTCCACTATTTTTTTTATAAATTATTTAACACATTTCCATTAACTCCTTCAGTGCTGGAACCGAATTTTGAAGGCCTTTGCAAACAGTTTGGATCCAGATGAGACGCCACAGAACTTGGCGTCTCATCAGGATCCAAACTGTTTGCTATTCTGATAGTATTCTTTCAAAATAAATCGAAGAAAATGCTAATTTTAGAAATTCAGCAGACAACATTTTAGCAGACGACAAATTTCCCAGCATGCAAAGGGTTAAAAATAATCAGTTAAATATTCATTACAGCTACATACATAATGTTTTGGGCAAAATTGTTCTATAATGTTATATAAAATGTTTAAACAATAACCTGATATAATGTGGAAAAAATAATAACACAAATGATAAGAGAACACACTCACTTAAGACCTTCAAAATAACCACTAATTTACAAGATACAACCCTGAAAAATACAAATGAAAACAAAAAAATATAAAGACTTAATTATTGCGAGACTATCAACAGAGAGCAATAGCTCAATATCTGCACCTAAACTATATATGAGCCTCACTCTGTGAAAATGGGGTTTAATGCATGTGAGTAAAGTGTCGTCCCATATTAGCCGGTTCAGTCCACACAGGCTTATCAGAGACCACACTTTCCGCCTAAACTGGATTTTTTCTTCAAATAGAGTCTTCCTTTAAACAAAAAATACAATTAAAGCAGAAAGTGTCGTCCCTGATTAGCCTTTACGCACATGCATCAAGCCCCTTTTTCTCAGAGCGTGCTCAACAAGACTTCAAGCACTATTGTGACGGTCATTTTCTTTCAATATTAACAACTGAAACATTCATTAAGAAGTCATGGCAACAGTTTCTGATGAATTACAAAAGTTTAATTATAATAAGTGGTTTCCCATTAACCATAATATTACCGTTACTTTTAAGAACAACAACACATTCTTATTTAAATTATAGCCTTACATGAATTGTTAGATATTTCACTTCCTTCAAAATAAACCACACATTTTTGTACACTGGTGCAACAAATCAAAGTCATAAATTAACAAATTGTCCATCCGTTCAGCTGCAAATTTCACCACACAAATTAAGAGAATCGCACAAGGTTTAAATTTTAAATATCAAATTGTTTGTGCATGCATTAACAACTTCATGCATTGGTTAAATGACATTATTGAAAGATGTTATCTTAAATGAATGTTTTCCGATTAGTGAAGGACAGTTTAATGCAAATATGGCATGTTATCAGTGGGCTTTGATGAACGACAGGTGTAGGCCAAACAAGTTATATAGGGTGTTTCTTAACACAGGCAATTTTGTTGTTGATTATTTTTTCAGTCATATTTTTGCAGATATTTTAGCATTATAACATTGACCCTTACATTAAAGGATCACGTCATTATTATATATCGAAAACATGTTTATACTTTGTAACACAATAATATTTTGTTAAAAAGTTCTTTCATTTTGATAGAACAAAATACTACTACTTTGTAAACTGTAATTTTAGAAATGTTAGAACATAATTATATAATTCGTGTTATTATTGGGTAAACATAATTATTATGTATACGGGGTATTTGAAGTAAAATGATGTTTGGAAAAATTTAAAGAGGATGTATAGGTTTATTATGTTTGAAACAAATAAACATTATTATTACAAAATAAAATTTGTTTAATTGAAATTAAATTACCTTTCGACCAAATAAAACTGTACGATTTTTACGAAGAATACATTTTTATGTTTGTAAACAACAACACGTCCATTTAATGGGACTGTAAACCACGAATGACGAAAAAAGAGAAGTTCTTAATTACCGTATTTTTTTTACAATTATGAGTTTATATTGATTAAAATATCATGACTGGTAATTATATTACATTACTTGAAAAAAAGTTCATATTTTCAGTATATTCAGTAATAAAATTTGCAATAAGAAATCGAAAGTACATCGCGAAAATAGGTGACATAATGATATACACACTATAAATAGCGCAAGTAGATTGATCATTTTATATATATAGGATCTGACACTCGTTGTCATATCATACCATATTTTATTAAACGAGTTCAGGAATTTTGTAAGTAAGCGAGCCTTTGGCGAGCTTACTAACGAATTTCCTGGACGAGTTTAATAAAATATGGTATGATATGACAACGAGTGTCAGATCTTTTTTATCACATGATTTTAAACTAAATAAAATACATCTCAATTGATTAAAAAATGCTGATAGATCTAAAAGTTGTTTACTATCGTGATGTCATTTCATGTTGACGACGTCATTTCACCAAAATAAAGCCATGCGATTGGTTAGTTATTGATTCTGTAGCCAATGAAACGCTTAAAAATGTTGTATTACATATGTGTTATATAAAAAAAACGTAATGTCTGTATTACATTGAAAACAAGGTATAGCATGTGATAAATAAAATATATACAATTCACTATGCATGCACAATTTGCATTCCTGGGTTTACCACATGACGATGATGATCAATATACTTGTGTTATTTATAGTTAACTGGTAGTTACCTGGTGGACATACCCAGTAAAAATAAAAAAATAAAGTAAAAATAAAAAAACAACTTTTTTCAAGTAATGTTATTTACCAGTCGTGATATTTTAATCAATATAAACTAATAATTGTAAAAAAAATACGGTATTTTAGAACTTTTCTTTTTCGTCATTCCTGGTTAACAATAGCTTTAAACTGTCTAAAATGGTTTGTTTGTTTTTGTTGTTTTTCATTTAAATATTCTTATTTAAAAAAAATCATTAGTAGAAAATCATTACTACAGTGCTGTTAAAAATGGAACAGAAACTCTCTTTTTTATGAGGCCAACAGCTTAAGGGAGTACAAACTGTTGACATGCACCTTTGAATGGCATTAAAACTAAGCGGAAATTTACAGTATTTTAATGGGCATAAAATCTGTATTCATTTGGTGGCAAACCAATACTAATTGAATAGAAATCCAGTGAAAATTCAATAGTTTTCATTAGGCATTAAATTGTTATCAAATTACAGAAGTTGTAAGAAAGATTTCAAAAAGGATTTAAACATAAAAGTGATAAATGATTTTGATTTTGTGCACATACTGTTATATAATTATTTTGCATGAAAAGAATTGCCATCAAATTATTTTAATCAAGATGTTACATATTTAAGAAACTGCCAACAAAATAATTATGTTCATAAAAAAAATTATAACAGATTTTTATCAAGTTATGAGAATTTTTTAATAAGTTAAGTTTTAAGTTAAGTTTGAACTGAACTTATTTATTTTAGTTTTATTATAAAAAAGTCTACGGCTGCATGAAATTTTCCTAGTCAGTTGCCTGTGTAGAACCACTACTAGGCGCGGTTTAGGGAGAGCTAAAGAACAATTGCACAGTGGGATTGAACCCGTGACCAGTCTTGGTTGCTTAAGGCAGGCACCATATCTATTCTACATGTAGTTGTGGTTTACATGTTAAGCTTGTAAATATTAACCTGGCACTGACCTTTATGCATGAATATATTAAAGTATCATTACGAAGAATATATAAGTTTCCATAATTATTACGGGGAGTGATTTTAATCCGATGAAGCGTATCTCCCTAAGCATAGTGTTTAATATTGTATCACTAAACTCGTGCACAACTTGCACAAACAAACCAAATGCAAATATAGGAAAGAATGTAAGTGTGCCTGGTCATGGCTCTTGAGCTATACATTGTTTATATAAACATTATACACACAACACGCTGTAAAAGAACCATAAATTTTGTTTCTTTTTTTTTGGAGAGATGTTAATTGTCTGTATCGGAAATTTAATTGACTATTTCATGATCTGATTACAATACTATGGTGCAATAAACAGGTGCACACAGAAAGAGAATAAATAAAAATATTTTTAGAAACAAGGTATACCCCAAGACAGTGCACTTTTCTTCTGCTTTGACTGTATAATGTATATTTTCTTTCACTGACTTGATATAATGACCACAAAGACAATTATTTGAAGTTGAATATCTGCTCAGGGGAAGTAACCCTAATTAGCCTGTCCAAATACCAGGAAGAATTGTCTTTCCTAGATACAACATAGAGTAAGACATCAGGCATGAATGTAAACCTCATTTAGCTCACAGACTTTTTTTAACTAAATTAACCCATTTATGCCTAGGCCTTGGCAAACAGCCTTGACCAAGATGAGACGACGCCGCATGATGCGGCGTCTCATCAGGGTCTGCGCTGTTTGCTTAAAGGAATTTCTGTAAGAAATATTCTAAATATAGAAATAAATATACTAGACATCCCTAATTTTGGAAATAAATTGATCCAATTAAGAAGGGTGGGCGAGTCCACTAGGCATAAAGGGGTAAATTAAAGGTTTACCGTTACATCAATCAGCATGCATTCATGTGATACTGACTTTATATTTGATATATTTGATTTTTTAGGTATGCCACCATCTAACACATATATTTCATGTACAATGATCATAATTGCTTTGGAGTCAATCAACTTTTAAACTAAAATGAATCCTTACATTAAAAAACAAAAACGAAAGCTTGGAGCAATTTATTCTGAGGTAAATTGTGTATAAAGTAACTTTTATTATATTTTGCTGAGGTTGTATTAAAGTAAATGTTGTGTTGTTTTTTCACATAAAGTGAAGAATTTGAGACATACCAGCAATTAAATTTTACAGTCTGACAGCATGCCACAATCTGAAGTGTGGGATATTGTTTCAGCACATAGATGAACAGTTTGACTTAACATGTGTTTCATAAAATCAAAAGCTAAGTAAATACAAAATACCAGAAACTGGCAAGCTGTATTGATTTTTACCACAGAGTGATGTCAAATTAAGTCTCTAAATATTATCAAGAGTTGTATTACTCACTTTATCAAGAGTTGTATTACTCACTTTATCAAGAGTTGTATTACACACTTTATAAAGAGTTGTATTACTCACTTTATCAATAGTTGTATTACTCAAAATATCAAGAGTTGTATTAATCACTTTATCAAGAGTTGTATTACTCACTTTATAAAGAGTTGTATTACTCACTTCATAAAGAGTTGTATCACTCACTTTATTAAGAAATGTATTACTCACTTTATCAAGAGTTGTATTACACACTTTATCAAGAGTTGTATTACTCACTTTATCAAGAGTTGTATTACTCACTTTATCAAGAGTTGTATTACTCACTTTATCAAGAGTTGTATTACTCACTTTATTAAGAGATGTATTAATCACTTTATCAAGAGTTGTATTACTCACTTTATCAAGAGTTGTATTACTCACTTTATCAAGAGTTGTATAACTCACTTTATCAAGAGTTGTTTTACTCACTTTATCAAGAGTTGTATTACTCACTTTGCATGCTCCTTATATTTTTTCTTCTGTCTCCAACCTGGCATACACCTGCATTTGTAGATATAATTTTTTCAATTATTTGTTTAGTTACCATAGATACTTGTCAGCAACATGTTTGTGGCCGTTGTCAAAAATGCCATTCATATTTTAAATATTAACAAAAATTACCTTGACATTTTAGGTAGTGATAAAGGTCTTGCTAAAGGGCTGGCTAAAACTTGTGAACATTTTTTGGCATGTTATTCTAAATATGCCTGATTCATGACAGAGTTACAGTCCAAATCAGTTGTATAACGCCCAAATTTGACCTTTGACCTCTGAGTGTGACATCAGCGATTTTTTTCCTTCTTTATAATGTACAGGTAAACGGCACTTTCCCAATCATGAAAAAACTACAAATTTCCCAATTGCTGTCCAAAAAATTCCCAATTTAAGGTAAAAAAAATAAAAAAAAATGTGTTTTTTTTTGTGTTTTTTTGGAAAATGCAGCATTTAGTTAGTTTCCCTATGCAACTCTATGGCTTGAACCTAGGTAAATATAATATTGACAACTTGAAAACACTTAGTTATCAATTTCAAAGTATTTGGGAGCAAAAAATCAAATACATCAATTTCCCAATTTGAGGTTTTCACAACTCGATTTTTCCCAATTTTGAGGTTTTCACGACTCAATTTTTCCCAATTGGACCGGTACGGGTACTTTTCCCAATAGGACAAAAAAAAATCGCTGGACATTGACCTTTGAGCTACTGAAATGGGTTTTTCTAAACATGGTAAACATTTGTGGTATAAAGTTGTTTAAAAGTGCATGATAAACGGTACAGTAAGCGTGAACAGACAGACCATACACATGAACACATGGACAGGCAATATGCGTGCACAAACGGACAGACATTGGAACACACACACACAGACAGACATAGAAACACACAAACGGACAGACATATGCACACATGCACAATCATAAACTCAACCATTGTGACAAAATTATCAAGTTTGCCACAAGTGGGCTCAAGAAATAAAAGGAAATGCTTGAACATCTACACATTTATTACAGTATTATTTTCACCCTTAGATCAAGTTACATACTCTATACGATCACCATACACCACTAAAATGGGGGAGTGGATGACACTGCCAAAGCTATATAGCTTACTGTAATCATAAACGGACCCAAGGGGGGGGGGGG